>JAJIZL010064103.1:0-29590 GCA_023969395.1 Amblyomma maculatum | reverse complement strand
CAATTCTTGAATGTGTCTTGCCATGCTTCGACGCACGCGTGGGTTAAAAAATATGCGTTCGTTTTATCAGGGATACGGCCAATGTGCAGGAGGTGTTCATATGATCACACACTTCTCTTTGACCATGACTACAAGGCGTTGGCAGGTTACCTTCGCTTTGAAAGCTGGAGCTCTAAAAGCGCGATTCCGCGTATTCATTTATTGCGAGAAAAGTTATCCCATCGATGTCAAATCAGCCGGAATCATTGCATCAATTTTCTGTATTTACGAAACTTAAACAATCAATGATGATTATAGTTATTATGTAAAAATAGGGGAACATTTTGCGAGCAACAATTCTTAACACTGTAACATATTACTCATTTCAATTGTATGCAAGATTTTTTTTTTCACCTAGCCTGAGTAATTATCTCATCGCTCTATGTTCTAGCTACATTTCACTGAAGACCAGTTTGAGCCGCCAATATTACACGAACTCGAAAAAAAAAAACAGACCAAACGCAGTTCCATCAATTTTCTCTCACCGACCTGTCCTGAAGTAAAGGAAGCCTCCTCGACAGAGACATGAACCTCGCGCTGATATTAGTCAGTTATTTCTGTGGCTTGCTCTTTTCCCACCTCCATTTATGAGAAAACAAGAAAGTATACGAATTAAAAGTCAATGTATAGTTGTCTCGTCAGATATTATGAGATAATAGAGATATGACTGACAACGTAAGTCAATGAAAATTGAAGTATATCAATGGGTCATGGGACGGCATCAGATTAAATAGTGATGGTTATGAATAGTGATAGGTAATGATGGTGACTGTTACGGATAATAATAGTAAATTATAGTAATAGGCCCGGATAGTGAGGTGATAGTGTTCGTTGCGGATAGTGACAGTTACGATAGGTCTCTGGCATTAGTAGATATAGTGATAGATAGGATAGCGATAGTTAATGAATTGGCAGTTATATGCTTTCTCATTTCCGCACGTTGAAGACCTATGTGCACCTTGTAATTTTTTTATTTGATTGTTGCGTTCAATGAAATCAAGCTCTTTTACACAGCGCATGAGACCACAGCATGCTTGCCCCAGAACTTCAGTGTATCGGCAATAGGGCCCACCACTTCTCCCAGTGTACCCTGCTGTCTTTTAACCACACGCGAAGTGAGTGAGGGGCCACGTACTCATAAAATTATTTAATTCCTCCATCAGCATCATATCAAGACTGCCGTGGCAAACCTGTTCCTTGCCTCGAAGAAGCAAGGAACAGCTCAAAATTTGATTTTATACAAAATTAACTAATGAACGCAGATTATCGCGGATCGCTAACTAGCACAGTGCCATTACACTTGGCCTAAGCTTTCCAACGGTATACGGTTCGGTGTTGCAGCTAAAATTTAGATTTTAATTGCAATTTACTAAATATCAATTAATTTGGCCCAGTAATTGATTGAAATACATGTACAATTAACCAATAATCCAATCTCATGGTTGATCTTGTGACATATACTATGCTTAGAGAGATAGCTTGACAGTAGCGAAATAGACTAAGTCCTGCTTTAACCTTCTCTAATCTTGAAGCTCAAAGCACCAGCCTGGATCGTTTTCTGAAGTTTTACCGCGGTGACAGATTTCACGCTCTAAAAAAAACAAACATATAGTCAGAGGCAGTACTAGATTAAGTGCACAAAGTAAAACCTTATCATGAGACTTAAAAAGTGTCTGTAGCACAGAACTCGCCTGAAAGCTTTGTTTATCAGTATTCCCCATTGAAACAGTTCTAAGAAGAAAGCAATCAATTCATGAACTTTACTATAGGCATTCTCAATGCTTTTCTCGCAATTTTTCAAAAATTTTGTGCACTCCTGGAGCGCAGACCTGGCCCGAAAGCTCGCGCTTCACTCACTGCTGCGGCCGGCCGGCGAGCGTCAGGGGGAAAAAGCGTGTCGTGCGCAGCGCTCGCCGCCGCCGCGCGAGGAGAATCGAGGAGGAAAGCGCGGCGCGGAGGAGAGTGTCGCTACTTTCAAATTATCAAGGGACTTTAATCGTCCTCAGGCGAAGCTTCCGCTTGTGGTGTCGCGATCATGTAAGGAGCCGGCAGTGTGACTGTTGTTCGCTTGCTGCTGGTCCGCTGGTCTGATCGTTCAATGGCGGATCTTCCGTAGGGTAGGATTCAGCACCTGACTTTTTGCGATCAAGGTGCCGACGAACCGTTCCGGTTTTGGACCTGATCAGCCAAGATCGATGCCCTGGTCTTTTTTGTACGGTGCCTCCTATCCAAGCAGGGCTTCCTGCGAAGTTGCGGAAGAAGACCGATTTTCCAACGGCCACTCGCCTCGTAACGTTCTCGTCCAAGGTCTTTTCAGCAAGTTCTGGCTGAATATGTGTAAGTGCCGCTGCAGTGATGTACGCATCTGGCTACTCGTAGTGTGGCCATGCGAGGCAGGAAAGCCTCAAGGTGAGGTAGTGTTGGTGGTCTAGGCGTTAATTATGTGGCCAAATAAAATAGTAATATGCAGTAATGCTTACGAGCTGCGCATGTAGTTAACAATGCGCCTGCAGGGATGTGTAACTTTCTCCTAGATCATCAGGATGCAAAAGAAGTACTGGACAAATTTTAATTCCGCAACGGCATTGCACGCTCCGTTTGGCGCCGTCACTCTGAGCCCGCGATACGATGGTAACGGGGTAGATGAAAATGTTGGCTTGAGGTTATATCCGATGGATGGACTCTGGCCGGCGTAGTGCACTTCTCAGATTTCTTAAGGCTGCCGGAATATAATATAATGGATAATGTTTAATGGATAAAAACATATAATGTTTACAATGCCAATGTGTAGTGCATTACAAGTTAATCTCGGATTCTTCTACTAATTCTACTAGTTCATCTACTACGCACGACGCTCCCTGCCTTTTACTGTTGTATATAGCCTAATTATGGACACTGAACTCCGCATACAGTATTTTTCTTTTCATTCTTGCAACCGTTTGCAACAAAAAAAAATGAGCGCCTGAACGTGTAGTAAAGAGCACTTGATATCAGCACCGTGACAGCACTTGTACTGCTTTCACAATTACTTGAACAGACTTCGTCATTCTGCAAACGAAATCCACGCTGATCCCTCCCTTTATCCTGAAGGTTTCGTAATTAATGAAAAATGAGAAAAAAATCAAAACACCCTTACACCCTTGGAGATTGGCGGGGTGCATTCTACTAAATGATCCTTTTCAACACTCTAAAAATCCCCAGTGGAGGTAAAGAAGGTGAGAACAATTAAGAACATCCATTTCACAAAAAAACATGGGTGTTGTAAGGGTGTTAAATGACTAATATACCCTTAAGGATGCAAAGTGGTTTACAGTGTATGATCGCCTACTAGACACATTTACCTTCATTATAACATTGTACCTTTCAACAAATTATTTGACAGAAGATTTGCGTGCCTTTGTAAATAACCAATAAAAAAGGATGATTCATTTTTTTCTCAAATTGTCCTAAATATATGTCGTCACTCATCATACGACATCAGATCGCAGAGTAGGTTGGAATTACCAAAGAGAATAACTAATTATGGGTTTGTATGTTGAGATTTATTGTGCCAAAGATCTTAAATACCTCTCTCAGTGACCAAATAAATATTGTCTTTTTCTGCCATTTGGAAAAGCTTTATTCAGCCATTTATCCTACAGTGATGTCAAGTGTTTGAAAGTATTGTGCCACTCTGTGTTATAGCAATCACGGTCTTCTGCGTCTAATATTACTGCCAGTTATGAGACATGTTTTCGTCAACCTTGTTCTGTAGATGCACTTGTATTCATTTTTTATTGCGAAAGCAATACTGCTAGCACATCGAGCCTTTGGCGTGTCGTGGCGCCTCCGTACATGACCATTCATGTGATGGTGTGACGTCACGCCAGACCGAGAGCAGGGGCCCCAGCTCGCGCCATCGGCTGGTGGCGGTGAGTCTTTACAGGAGCCGCGGCGGTGACGTCACGCCATTTTTATGTGACCGTGTGACGTCACGCCAGACCGAGAGACGGAGCCCCAGCTCGTGCCATCGGATTATGGCGGCGAGTTCATATACGGCGCTGTGTCGCAGCCGAGAGAGGGCGCTCGCTGTTTGTGACGTGATGTATGCAGACGATATTGTGCTGCTAGCTGAAAGTCTGGAAGAATTGCAAACTCTTGTTAAGTATTGCGGAGACGAAGCTCCATCCATCCATCCATCCATTCACGCTAGGAGGATAAATGGGGCTGTGGCTCGGCTCTTCGAAGTAGTCGGGGCGCAGCCTTACGGTATATCGGATGATGCCTATAAGGCGAAGCTGAAACCATAGCCATAAGTTAATCAAGGGAAACCAACCATGGCACACCACCAGCCGAGCAAGGCGCAGCCAAGGGTAATGCTTTCGCAATCTACCAGGCTTAACTAAGCTAAGCCTTCAGCGAATTTTTTTTGCCTTGTGTAAGCTAAGCCTTCAGCTATTTTTTTTTACCAGTAGTTGATTTTGCCTTGTGTTTACTGCTGACTTGTAGGGTTCGTCAGACCCGTCAAGCGGTTTATAATTGACTGCTTTTTTCTCACCATCCTCAGTTTGCATGTATAAACTAAAATAAAGACTGTTTGTTTGATAGTGAATGTTGTTTTCTTTTTTTTTGTAGTGAAGAGTAGTGTCCCACCTGGGTGAATAAGGCCAGGAAATCCCAGGCGCCCGGTCTTGAAGTTCGCTGGCGAGGAGATGCACTACCTCATTGCCTGGGATTCCAACCTGACCAGGAATCCACCTCCGTGTGACAGTGTTAGGACGTAGTTTGGTGAGAGTTCTGTGTAGATCATCCTTCAGTTCTTCAGAAATGCGAACCGTATGAATGGCTCGTATAGCTTGTTTTGAATCAGTGTATATGGTATATCCTGAAGGGTTAGGGCGTGTTTGTGCGAGATCTTGAATACTGGCGAAAATTGGCAGTGTCTCGAGAGTCGCTATAGGAGGAGGATCTATGTAAGGACCGAGGTTATGCGTCACTAACTAGGTACAGCTCTCAGTTGAGTAAGCAGCCACACCGACGCTAGTTCGTGATGCATCTATGTAGACTATCGGGGAATATGTAGGGTGAACCTGATTGGAAACGCGAGCGGAACGTCTGCCTGGTTTAGTATCGGGTGCACCGTTTTTTGGAATGGGGGTTACTCTGAGGTCATCCGGGACCAAAGATGGAGGGGTAATTCTAGGGGGTATTCACATGACGTTACAGCTGACGTCAGTATGCAGCCGACGCCATCTTTTCGTCCTGTTCTGACTAGTACTAGTACGGGGCGGCGGTTAGCTTAGCTCTTCGTGCGCGTCCGTTTGCTCTATCAATCTGCCTCTTGCCAGCACCGTTGTTATGAAAACTCAGTCGGTATCATGAGTGCCACTTCGATTTATCAGCAAAGTGTGCGCGATGCGGACAGAGACCTGTACGGAACAAGACATTGGTACCGACACGTGTGCAGTCGATATGCGCAACTGCACGGTCAGCGTCGGCCTGTGCCCACACATAAATATGAGCGACATTCATGAATTCCTTGTCCTACGGACGAGCTTCATCACAAGAAACCAATCGCAAGCCTACAGACCACTCGAAGAACGCAACTACGTTACAAGCGGCTGGGTTAAGCGCCGCGGTTGAAGCAGACGAACTCGCTCTTTGTGCAATTACGTGCGTGCCGTCCAACGTTTATAGCAACTAAACCGCTGAGTTTTTGTAGCTGATATTCTGCATAGAAATGGCGTTTGGTAGTCAGTATCTATTACACAAAGCATGTTTGATGTACTTGCCTCAATCGATCAGAAGAAGTTGGATGCTTGCATCGTCTGTGGCGGAAAAGAAACCGCTGCAACAGGCCGCAGTGATGACACCGGTGGCGCCACCTCATTGCCTTGCGGGCTCGAAATAACGTTTGCAAACAAATTTCTTGAAATACAGCGCAGTTTTGGCGAAGCTAAACTTGATTTGTTATCGGAGATAAATAAGTTTGTAAAGTTCTTCAATCCTTCTGCAAAACAAGTCTGACCGCCTACGTTCCTTCGCCGAATCTGCATGCGGTCTGATTTGATTAGCAGCCGACACAGACGATGCGAACATCCAACTTCTTCTGATCGAATGAGGCAAGTACGACAAACACAAAGTTTAGCGAGCCCTCTTTGGAGGATTTTATTGCAGCAAAACACAACGAGAGGGTGTTGGCGGAGCGCTGAATCTATGCGCATGACTGGAAGCTATACATTGCCGCGCTGCTCTTTTACCGGGAATGTGTCCTCCGAGTGCGTGAAGAACAGTCGTGCACGGATAGTGACAAGAGCTGGCTGCTAGGGCACATCCGGAAGATTCTAGTCCAGCCCATTTTGACATACATTTCTCATATTCCATGATACCTGCGCGGTTGAGCCGTGCCAGCCATACGTGACGTCGCATCTCGGTGAGGTGGCTCGTTCGAGTGGAGTTGTTCGTGTGTACTTCCGGAACCTTAAAATGCCGAGGTCGTTCGCGCAGCTCTTCAGCTTCCGTTGCTTACACTGTGCACGCGTCTATTACAATCTACGATAGCTCAATAAACAACATATAGCTGCGGATACCACTGCTTGTAGAACCGCACGAAAGCACGAAGGAAAGAAGCCAACAGTCGGCGAGGCCAAGGAAAGCGTTGGGGATGGTACTTTGTCTTTTTTATGTTTACTTGGATAATCACAGAAATTAGTAATGTAATCTATTTAGGGGAAAGATAATTAAACACAAAGTCTAAGAAAAAACAAAGTGCCGATGGTGGGAACCGAACCCAAGACCTCCGAATAACGCGTCCGGTGCTCTTTCAACTGAGCTACATCGGCCGCTGTCCCCCTTGCTACTTTCTTGGGTATTTATGTTGTCTGTATACGAACCTTGAGAGTGTTCACCAGAGCCACCCTCAGCCATAGCCGCGGACGTAGAACGTCCTTTGTTACCGCCAGCGTCACGTAGAACGTGATCAAGAGCGAGGGCGAAAGCTGTGCTAGAGCCCTCTTACGCTACCTATCGCTTCAAGACTGCCAGAATCGAGACCCCCGTAAGCTACAAGCAAATCAATTTGATACGTATGTTCGCCCTGTTCGTTCCATGGACACAAAAATGGCCAACTGCGCCTCAATTACCCACAATGCACCGCTCACAGAGCGTCAGTGAATACCCCCTATAGGGAGGTCGATAGGTTTCAGTGCAACTTGCTGCAGTATCTAGTGTCCTTGTTTGGTGCTAGAAAAACATGCCATTTGTCGGTCTCGATGTTGTTGTATGAGGTCTCCCTAGGGAAAGAATAGCCCCGTAGAGTATATGCGCTCTGTGGGCATATGTACAGGGGCGTTAAGGGCAGCCGTTCACAATATATGAATCGCAACCTCAATCTGATTGTCTGGCTGCAGGTTAGTGTAAGGTAAAGAATTGTATATAAAATTTCGCTGAGGGTTAATGCGTGGGCAAGCTGCTGAATTGGCCCTTGCGTAGACCGGCGTGCTTATTGACAATGCGACGAACTAGACGCGTAAGGTGACTGAAAACGTTAACGGTTTTAGTTGTATAGGCTTGATTAGCTCACTGATTCATAGGAAGTCAAAGGATCAGGCAGGACGACACGCGAACGATGGGGTGACCTGCCATTGTGAGATTGATTAGCTGGTTAAGTTGGCATAGACAGCGTGTTTTAGACTCTGCAGCAATTAGGATTTTTCAGGGGTACGAAATAGCCATATTTTTATCAAGATAACTAACGACTGCACCGATACCTTGCTGTGTGGGTATCCTCTACTACACCAGAAGACCCAGAAGTGCACAAAAAAAGTAAGGTCGTCTACATGAAATGTATGTTTTAGGTCTGAGATAGATGCTAGAATACAAGATAGGGGAGCCATTCCAAGGTTTAAAAGGGTGGTTGACTGAATAGCGCCATGAGGAGTGCCACGTGTGAGGGGGAGATCAGATATAGAATCGGGGAGACGGAGCTTGGCCGTACGGTCGCGGAGAAATGCCGTGAGGTAGCCGTACATCTTTGGACCACAGAAAGTAGAGACAAGCATGTCTAATAGAGGATCGTGGGCAAGGTTATCAAAGGCCTTATGCACATCAAGGGCTACTATGGCTTGTATCTGGGAAGAGGGCAGAAGGGAAAATTCATGCATGAGAAGAAAAAAGAGGCCCTGAGCAGACACACCTTTTCAGAAGCCAAGATTTTTAAAGGGAAATAAATAAGGGCATGTTTCGTAATTACCGTAGAAATAACATGTTCATATCATTCGTACGTTGATTACAAAACATGAAAAAGTGTCTGAAATTGACTTTTATTCGAAATACTGTTTGCTATATAGTTCACATAAATGCACAGCTGCGTGAACCTTCACTAGAGGTAAAGCCATGCCTATATATTTAAAAATAAAGATAATGCACAGTTCCATAAGCAAAAGAAAATAAAGCTCAGTAAAGTCACGTAGACTTGGCAGGGGTTAATAAATTTACTAGATGCTGCTTGGCTAGAAGTACAGCATTGCGCTACTAGAACGCACAACTAACTGAGTACTATCAATATGGCATCAGTCGAACATCACATCAACTAAGTCAATACTTTCTCAGACTAGCTATGAAAAATTTGAAATGCTTGACATAATTACGGAACTAATACTGCTAGAAAATCCGCCAGAAAATTTAGATACAAGACTAAATTCTTCTGCATGTATTACTTATGCATAATTACGGAACTAATACTGCTGGAAAATCCGCCAGAAAATTTAGATACAAGACTAAATTCTTCTGCAGGTATTACTTATGCAGGTAATGACTAGGAATGGAATTTGTCGCAATAGTTATGAAAAAACGACCATTCATAACGATAAAATTTGATATCGCAAAAGGTGGAACATTAGAAGCAGTGCAGATGCGGTAAAACAAAGTGCATATCAAAAATTTAAATGAGTATATGAAAGACTGAACTTGTTCCAATGGCAGCATCGTACGTAAAAAGAGCGTTTAAAGTACTGAAATAAAACAAAGGCAGTCTTGGGCCTTATAATGTAACTAGGGATATTCACCAGCACATGAGTCTGGTCTGTAAAATTGCACAGCAGATCTGTTGGGAAATGTTATAGCAGCTTGGACCGCACTGAGTTGCCGTGCAAGAAAACGAGGTGCTCCACACTGTCCGATAAATTTGATTCCTGCCGACCGGTTACTGTATTGGAAAGAGCCTCTCGCTTGCCGCCTGAGTAGCCGCAATGGCAAGCTACTTTCTAGCCATGGATGCAAGAGTTCCAGGCTTGATTATACCTTCTTTTTGCCACCACTGAAATGGAATCCTATCACGAGGCAAAACTGGTGACTGAAGACATTCCGACATTTCTTGCATCAAAGAACAAGGGTTTTCTTTGCATTTTCATGATATCAAGGCATTAAAAACTCCCTAAATGGATTATTGTTCTCCTCTCCGATCCATCGGCTCTTGTGCAGAAGGTTCTTGTTAGCAGAACTGTAACACCATTTACTGTTCCTGTTCCTGTAATACTGAAATACGACAGACCGCATGTACCCCTTTTCCATGCTGATCGCTTCAGACAATCTTGAAACGAGGGTCAAGCAGAGCGGCGACAGTATGGGGCTTATGTGTGCTTATACCTTGAATACTTGCTTTCACAGACCTCAGGAGGGTCCTTGAAAACTTTAGCTCTTAAGCCCCCCTGGCCTCTTTAGAAAGCAGAAACTGAAGGCCGTGAACAAGGGGAATAACAAGAGAATGTTGGGTGGGGCTCGGAATAAGAAGTGGTCGTAGCTTCAGTTTGTGCAGCACTGGCAGGGATGCTCTACTTGACGCCATTCAAGTGTGCTCAGGTTGTCAGCAGAATCTATTTCTGCCAAGTCTACTGTCAGAGTTTACATAAGCTGTTGCAAGCGCGCTAGCATGGCGTATCCACTATTCCATTTTGTCCGCGCATCTTGTATCACCTCTAGTGGCTTCTCTATGCATATGCTCCTTTATATTTCTTACAGTCTTGATATCACGCTGCTGCTTCGTTGCATCCATGGCTAGAAAGTAGCTTGCCATTGCGGCTACTCAGGCGGCAAGCGAGAGGCTCTTTCCAATACAGTAACCGGTCGGCAGGAATCACTTTCATCGGACAGTGTGGAGCACCTAGTTTTCTTGTACGGCAACTCAGTGCGGTCCAAGCTGCTATAATATTTCCCAACAGATCTGCATTGCAATTTCCCAACAATAGCCCGTGCTTTTCTCTACACGCTTTCGAATCCGTTGCTTTCTTTCTTTTCGTCGTGAACACGAAGTTGCACACTGTGCGCGAAACAAGCAGCGTCTGCCCTGGGCGTTGGCCCAATCACGGGGACACAGTTCCGAGTATTATCAGTCACTGTGTAGCAAGGAAGGTCCTCAGGTATGTCCAACTCTTTCAAAACATCTATGAGTAAACAACGCAGGTTCTCTGCAGTATGGTTTGCACACAGGTGACGGCACTAAGTCCAGTATGTGCACTATGGGGCACGAGGTCGTCACTCAACACGAGGCACGTCACAGACACTTAACTGCCCTTAGCTCGTAACGTCCAACCGTCAGTTGTGATGGCGACAGAGCCGATATCCGGGCTGATGACGCTGTGCAGCTCCTCATGGAGGCAGAGTTTGACAGCATTGTACGTTCCCCGACACGTACAATGCTGCGAAACGGTCCTCGACTTTGTCGACACGACGGTCCTCGACAAAGTCGTGCGACAGGGGACCTTGTATTCGGGCACCATGTACCACATCGGGTCTTGAAACCTTGGCTCTTCGACAGCAGAGTAGCTATGCAAGCCGCTTGCAATAAAAGAATTTTCTCTGTAAGTGCCTTGGCGCGGGGGCTCTGAAGGCTCAGCTGTGGCTTGAAAAACGAACTAGCACTTGCCTGTCTTGTCTTTGATGTTGAACGCTGCTGAACGGCAGATGCTTCGTTGTCATACTCTTTGCGGGCTCCTGGATGTCGTCTGAGGTGGTTGATCAAAGGCGTCGTTGTGTGAGCTGGCGTTTTTAGAACCGCTTTGCACAAGACGAACTTTGACTAGGCCGCCTCTACACAATAGTAAAAACCCCAAATACCACTGCGTTTATTTGGGCATGTTGCAGTCACTCTTTCACGTTCATTCGTGACGAGGCAGCAAGAAGCGTCGAAGCAGCGGCGCCAATCGACCCACAGAAAGCAGCAGGCGGAAACGTACCCGTATAGTCCCGTTTTATTTGTGGCGAGCGGGCGGGCAGGAGCAGCAGAGCGGTAGCGGCGGCGCTGCGGTAGGGCGCTATAACTCGTGGAGTAATAGATGTGACGGGAAAAGGTGGAACGCTGATTTCCTCTAGAGGGCGTAACCACTAATCTCTACGCCCATTGTCAGTTGTTGGTGGTTTTTATCGACAACAGTTACGTTTCGAGCTTATTTAGTGAACTAGATTACATGATGCAATATATCATAAATTACGGATGGCTGAGCGACGCTTCCGTCCGGCTTGCGTCTATGTAACTCGAGGCGCTTCCCGTGCTGTCGGCTCTTCCAACCAGTTATAGCCGAGCGCGCGATCTCCTCATCGTCCTCTTCGTTTCATTGACTCATCGCTTTCGTTCTTTCTCACTTGGCTAGCGTTCTCCCCTCTAGCTTGCGCGAGGCGACCGAAGATATATAATGTAGAGATGTATGAGTATGGAGCTGACAACATGCAACTCTCATGTCATGCGCGGCTCGCATAATAAAGTTAACCTTAACTATTGATAATGAAAGCGAATCAAATTTTCTGGTAATAAACATGTAGCGCCACTTTTCGGCAGATTGGAGACGTGTGAGCTATGACACGATTATGAGAAGTGGCCACCGCGATTGGAGATATGTCCAAGCTTTAAGGTCGGCATTATGAATGTTTCCATACGAATGGACCGTATCGTGGCCACACTGAAGCCTGTAGGCTCCCTGGAGCGGTGGTCTCTGCTTCTTGCGTAAGTTGATTACGCTGTGCGTGCTCGGAACTAACCCTGCCTTGGAGGGAATGGTTGGAAGTAACCGAGGCATTCTTTCATGCCAGTTATTTAAAAAGTATTGAAAAATTTGCGAATATATGCAAAGTGTTTCGAATAATTTTCACATTTCCGCTATTTCATTCGTTTAACGAATAAATAGTGGAATACTCTCATACTTGGATCGTTTAACCAATCAAATTTGAGGATATTCGATTCTATATTCGAAGCAAAAGAAGCAGCAGCGAGAGAACAAGACTAAGAATTATAAAATAGAATGGTCCTAGAGGAGCCACTGGAGGTGATACAAGATATGTGCCGACATGATGGAACAGTGAATGCGCCATGCTAGCGCACTGAAAGAAGCTGATGTAAGCTGTGACAGTAGACTTGACAGAAATAGATTCTGTTGAAAACCTGAGCGCTATTGAATGGCGTCAAGTAGAGCATCCGTGTCAGTGCTGCAACAAATTCAAGAAACCACAACCACTTCCTGTTCCGAGTCCCACCCAACATTATCTTGTTGTTCTCCTTATTCACACCCCTAATATTTGCTCATTTCCAGTCAGTTGCGGCTGTTACAAGTCGTTGGGTGACATTTTGGTCGTTCCGTAAGCATGCTTAGTCATTATCTATCGTAGCTAAGTATCTTTACTCATTTCCACTCAGGAGCGGTCATTAGAAGTTTTCTTTTAACATACTGGTGATTCAGCAGCCATGCTGAGTCATGCCTAGTCATGGTAGTCATTACCCCACATATCTAAGCATTTTTACTCATTTACAGTCAGTTGCGGTCATTAGAAGTTGTCGTTTGGCATATTGTCGCAGAAGCCGGTATGACTAAGTAGACAGGTGCAAAGGCAAAATATCGTACTACGCGTTGAACATATTGAAAAGAAACATAGATGGATCACGCTAACCTGGGCCCCGGCTCGCACCAACATACCAGGAAACGAAGCGACCAACGCCCTTGCTCGAGCGCTATTTATCCGCGGGGGATGCCGGCCTCAACCTAACTTTAAGGTCGAGACGCTCGCGACCTAGAACGAAGTCATCGAGCACTACAAGTTAGGAAGGCGCAAAAATCCACCCCCAGATAGGTCCCTCACGTCCGCAGAGGCCGTCACCTGGCGCCGCCTGCAAGCCAAGAAGCACATGTCTCCCAGATGGAGATACCTTACGCAAACTGGAAATCCGGAGGACCAATTCTGCAAATTCTGGAAAGATATAAGAACTCTAATACATACCTTGTGGGAGTGCAGCCACTCTCCGGGTTAGAATTTATTCAAGGAAGCAGAAGAATGGGCGTACGCGCTTCATAGCGAAGACCCGACGACGCAGGCCAACATTGTCCGTCTGGCAACCGCAGCGGCGAACCGCTTCGTCTACTAACCCCTGCCCCTTAGGGTGACATCGGGCTCCCTGGACGCCTGCGAGCGCTACAGGAACTCCAGTGTCACCTCTTCCGGTCAATAAAAGTTTTCACCACCACCACCTACTTGCACCAACGCACAAGCACCGGCGAAAGATGGCACGGCTGGCTAACTGACTAGGGAGCGGCTCACCTAACGAAGAAAACGAGCGCGTGCCAGTATTCCGAGCTCGACCATATGGCGGCGCCAGTAAGTAACATTGCGGCATTTCGCCTTAATGTGGAAAAGGCATCGTCCCAATGCAGCATGGCGAGGTCGAGCAGAACCATGGGCAGTGTGAATTTCGCGTTTGCAGGAACAGTCACAGGAAGGTAAAATCATATGGCTTGAGCTAGCGGTGGTAAAAGGGCTTCATCCTGGCGACGTGTATGAATTGCGATTGGGCTTGCTCTTTGGAGGAACGAACAGCTCCTTGCTGGATCACTTCGTAGGTTACGTCGCTGAGCTTGCGCAGTTCTTAGTAAGGCCAAAATATTAGCGCAGAAGCTTCTCGGAGCGATCCCACTGAAGAACAGAAGTCCACACCCAAACTTGATCGCCAGGAAGATAAATTACTCCCATATGATGAAGATTATAACATTTAGCATCCTTAGCTCGCGGTGTCAAGACTCTCAGTCAAAACGACCGCAGAGGCACCGTTACGAAGGACTAGGTTAAATTTGAAAAATGTTCGCAATATCAGTAGAAGTGCCACTAGGAAGATGATTGTTTTCCCAATAGCGGCTGAGGCAATCAGTGGCTACTATACTGTACCGGTTGCTCAGTGATAGCGTAGGAAATGGCCCGAGCAAGTCTACACCGATTTGGTCAAAAGTTACCGGATGCTTGGATGCTTGACATGCTTGCTTGGAGGCCGGATGCTTGACATGCGGCGTCTTCCAACGTTGACAATCACGACACGTCTTAACATAGCGCTGGACATTAGCAGGAAGCCTGCGCCTGCAGTACTTTTGTGGTACCCGTGTCAAGGTCCGAAAAGACTTGAGATGCCCGACAGAAAGCTCATCGTGGCATGGCTGCAAAACGTCGGTATGAAGCGGCGTTGGGATCACCAGCAGTACTGAATATCTCTGGAAGCGTAGTTTATCATGTAGAAGATGCCGTGTCGCAAGCAGAATATATATGAAATATGGTCGAACTTTTATTACCGCCCACAAAATGGCAAGGCTACTCCTCTTCAGTAGGAGAATAATTCATTTCGGTACGAGTCAGGATGCGGCTAGCGTAAGCAATCACCCGCATCAACACCATCTTGACACTGATCGAGAACTGCACCGAGGCCAATGTTACTGACGTCGGTATGCAATTCTGTGTCCGCCTCCTAGTGGCCAAGTACGGGCGTTGTTTGGAGTCGCTTGCAAAGCTCCTAAAAGGCCCTTTGCGGCTCGCCGACCCAGATGAAAGGTTGTTCGTCCTTTGCTAGACTAGTCAGTGGTTCGGCTACTCGGGAGAATTCGTGCCCAAAGGGTATCTAATATGCAGCACAGAGGTTTATAAGTGGGGGTCGGAAAAGCAGCTATGGTAGCCGCCTTTTCTGGATCAGGAGTGATACCCTCATTTTTCACGACGTGGTTGAGAAGCTCTAGTTGTTGGAATGCAGAGTGGCGTTTTTATAGTTTTAGTGAGAGGCCGGCTCAAAGATAGCTATTAGCATGGCCGTTAGCTATTAGCAAGCTATTAGATAGCTATTAGCAAGGCTATTAGTAAGCAGTTGAGATGTTCCTCGTAGGTCGCAAAGAAATGACAATCGCGTCAAGGTGGACGAGACACGTCTGCCATTTGAGACTGGCTAGGACACTGTCCACCTTTCTTTGAAAGGTTGCGGGAGCAGAGAACAAGCCGAAGGGAAGTATTTTAAATTTGTACAGTCCTTCAGGAGTAATGAATGTGGTCTCGGAATCACGTTCGTCTGCCAATACCCACTGCGTAGATAGAGCGATGAAAAGTATCGGTCATGGCGGAGTCGGTCGAACGAGTCGTCGATGCGAGGCAAGGCGGGTAGATGTCCTTTTTAGTAATTTTGTTGAGCGTGTTGTAGCCAACACAGAATCTGAGTACTCCGTTTTTTTGGCGAACAGCACAACTGTCGAGGACTATGGACTTGTGGGCGGCTGCGTCCTATCATCGCGGAGAATTTCAGCAACCAGCGCCCGAATAGCCTCTCGTAAATTCACCATCACTCGGTAGGGGTGTTGGCGGGTAGAGCGCTCGATGGGAGCAACTGTAATTTGGTGCTTTGCTATGGACGTCTGTTTCACTTGGAGGTGACGGTAAAGCAGTTATCGTAAGAGTGCATAATTGTTTGCAGGTGGCGTTTCTGGGCACGAAACACAGCATGATTCATGTCAGTTTGAAAAGTACGTATGTCCGGTGCTATCGGGAGTGGCCTTGTTGACCAGCGGTAAGGCACAGTGGGAGGAGGGCGCACAGACTTCGTCACAATAAGCGACAGCAATACCCTGCGGTAAATAGCGGTATTGGGCACGAAAGTTCAATAAAAGCTGTTCAGTTCGCCTGTTGTCCACGGCAAGAACCCCCCGATCGAAGCAGACTTGAAGGCTCAACAGTAAAGTCACGTTCGTTTCCGCGAGGTCTAAAATAGTGGGTGGGTTGTGGCATTGCACTGTAACAAAGAAGCTGCTGCGTGGAGGTAGAGTGACCTTGGTCATCGCACACTCTGAAAACAGACCTGCCTTGTGGGTGATCTTCGGCAATTGCGCACTGGGTAGAAAAAGGTACCATCAGGTCATGGAGGTCGATGATCGCGCCGTTTTCCTGAAACATTAAGACCGAGAATGAGGTTTTTGGAACACTCTGCGAGCTCAGCGAAGCAACCCGAGATTCACTCGTAAATATTTATGCTTTATTAATGATGCGCCCCTAATGGTACGCACACTCTCAAGCACCCTTAGAGTGAGTGGGGGCAGCTGCCCAGTCTCAAATGAGATGCACTCGACTTGCGTGGCAAGCTCAGCCAGAAGTCAACTACCTTGTACTCACAGAAGAGGGCGGCCGTTTGGTGCCCAGCTTTCGCCGGTTCAAGCCAGAGTAAGAGTCGGGGTTAGAAGTAAAAAAAAAATTATACTTAGCAAGAAACGATAGAGAGGAATACAAACATGGTTCAAAGAAGCATTGATGGTGATTTATTCTAATTGCCTTTATTTTGCTTGATCTGCTTTCCAGTGTGAACTACGTATTGCACAGTGAGAGACGAACCCTCATAAAGTCAGCGCTTTCGTACCATTTGTGAAGTTATTCCTTCAAGTTGTTGGCCACAGATCATACTGCCTGTCGCGTTCTGAAATTACACGTAGCGAAAAGTTCTCGAAGACTATTTACGTAAGCTTGAAAGTTATCACCGGGTAGTGGTTTGTGCTGTCGAAACTGGTGACAATCCACCAGGTCATTTGTTGCCATTGGGAAGAGAGCATCCAGCGGTGCGACAGCAGCATTGAAGCGGTCCTCGTCAGCACTTGACATGACAGTTGCCCAAGGACCTGCGGTGCTCCTTGTTGCGCCGAGGCTATGGTACACACGCTGGCCTTTTATTCCGAGGGAGTTCCGAAGTATTACATTGCGATGCTTGGACTGTGGCTCGTCGCCTCCGACCGCTTAAAGGAAGTTCAGGAAGACCAGGTTCCACTATTACCAATGTACTGCAGGTTCGCCTGGCGTACGCAGGAACGGTGGAGATGGCCGGAACGATCCGCCGGACATAATTCCTAAAACGCAGTTCTCGGAACGGAAACTATATTCGTGTCCTCGTCGCCAGTCGCCATTCTGTGGTGTCCGATACCGGGACGGAGGGAGCGAACATGTGCAGACGGCAGCTCATGGTAGACTGTTTATTTACAACAGGGATTGTGAGCGTGTGGGTTCAAGAGAAGACAGGAAAACGTGGTGATGATGATAGCATGGCCTCTTTAGAAAACAAAACTGAAACTTCTGGGGCATACACCTCAGTTCAGTCGTTCAGTCGTGTCCTACTCTTCGTGACCCTATGGACCATGTCACGCCACACCTTGGCATTGAAGTCAGCCAGCTGCACATTATAAATTGTCCATACTTTCGCCATTGATGATTCTGTGTATGCGAAGAATATTTTGGCTGCCTGGTCATCATAACTACATTTAGGCGCATACGCCTGTACAACCTTCACTTTATGCTTATTTAAGATGTATGCAACTCTTTCAATACTGATATAGAGGTCATCTATGATATCAGATATATACTTATTTACAAGGAACCCTACTCCTAGTTCTCTGTTGTCCTTTAAACCTCGATAACACAATATGTGCCCGCTCTTTGGTATAGTATATGCATTACTTGGCCTTCTAACCTTACCAGGCCCTTTGATATCCAATTTCATACCCTCCAGTTTCTCTAAAAGCACTCCCAATCTAGCCCAGGGTTCTAGCATTAAACGTTGCCAAGGTCAGTATTCAATCGCGGCTTGTCCGGAGCTAGAAACGTTTAGCTCTCTCCGCTGCGTCGCAGGTCTGACCGCGGCAGTGGTCAGTTGCTCCGCAGCCGCTGGAAACTGAAGCCGGGCATTTTAATAGAGCATTCATATTACTGCACAAGGGTGCCCAAATTCTTTTCCGATGAGGGAGTGAGCTTCCGAAGGAGTTTCTTGGATTCAGGTTGCACCACAAACCAGTTTATGTAAATTCCATCGATACGCGGATTTTCTTAATCCGAGGAAGAATTGCACGACACTGGAGTTCAAACCACGGTCCTCTTCAGTGTGAGGCGGGTGTTTTATCTCTACGCCATCTCTGCTCACCGGTAGTTGGACGGTATTTTGGATGGTAGATTTTGATAAATTCATGGTCAGCTTTTTTAAACAACAGAATAATGTTGTCAACCTTTAGAGCGTGAGAAAACACGCCACAGAAAAACTTTTTATTGCGATAGCGATACTACGCCAGGTTTCAGCCCATCGCGTAGTCCCGGGAAGGGCCACGTTTGACCACGAACAGCCGCAAAGAAGACTAACGCGAAGAAAGGCCGCCCTTTAATCAGCATTAGAAATAACCTCTGATTACGCATCCTCCATTGGCATTCAACTTTTTGCGTGTAAAACAACATAGATGTCTGTCGCCAACCGCTGGGGACGCCGTAAACTTACTTCATATCCCATTCGTCTTTCTCTATCAGACACTCCTATAGAAGAAAGTCCGAGCATGAAACTTCTAGGCCTAACAATTCACCAATCAGGATCAGCGACTGCTTGGCTTTCTCATGCGAAAAAGCAAGCACTTCAGACTATGAGTTTGATAAGAAGCATTGTGCCTAAAACGGGTGGCGCTGGCTCGTCTGTTGCACGCCAGTATGCGAGGGCAATTCTGGAGCCACGTATTATCGAGCCCAGCTCAAGGATCTCACAAGACCACAATGGGATCGCCTTGAAGCCGTAAACCGAGAATCTATGAGGACCATAACATGCCTTGCACCACTCCCTCCGGTAATAGCTTTACAAGAGAATGCGCAGCTCAATACCATCGATGAGCTGGTGCTGCAGCGCCGTGATGCTCGCAGACTCAAATCCGCTTTGCCCCATTCCACGCAAGTACTGAGGACATATGCAACGTCATGCAGTATTCTTCCGCCACCTGCGCTAGTTCTTCCTCCCTGGAAATTTGTACAGTTAGGAGACAACAAGCCAACTGATATCCGCAGACCAACGTCTGCCAACTCGGCATCGTTGCTTCGCAAGAGATTTGAAGAGCAAGATACTCACCTGCTTCAAGGGTTCATTGTCGAGTACGTGGATGCAAGCCTGCAAGGTTGTGAAGCCAAACCGCAATCCATGCAGAGCTAGCCATGCAGAACATAGCCTGAATCAGACCTCTACACTTCAGCTTTCGGAACCACTTACATCTTTCTGCGCTGAGCCCGTGGCAGTTCAGGAGGCGCTCTGCTCCATGGCTTCCATAACCATGCTCCCTGCGGCGCACATTTTCATCCGCATTGACGCACTTCAAGCATTACGTTTACTGCGACGTGTCAGCTGCTGCCCTAAAATATGTCAAGACATTCACCAGCTTGCCGCGCATCTTGCACTCAGTACGCATTGAGTGGGTCTCACGGGATTTGCTGCTTTCCCAAAGTCAATCAGATTTAGTGACCCGCCTCGTGAACCAAAGCTTGAAGTGGACGACACTACCCTCCTTTTATCAAGAAAGGAACACCTCCGGCACCGCACACGTGCACTTATCCCTCCGTGTGCAACAACCCTTCCCCGCGGTCTCACCCGTGTAGAGGAGGTTGCGCTTAGGAGGATCCGGGCAGGCGTCGCCCTCACACCAGCTGTCACTAGGACGTGGTCTCACTTCCGACACTTATATTCCCGCCCAGGTTGCTCGATCTGTAGAAACCAAAATGCTGAAGCCGACATTCACCCCTTGTTGTGGGACTGCCCAGCACTGAAACCAACATGAAACCAACATGAACCACCAGACGATAGCTGGCCTTTCAGCAACCAATCCTGCCTCATATATCGCTTAGACGCAGGGAACTCATCGTTGCTCACTCCTGGAATTCATAAAATCAGCTAACCTTTTTTCATTCATTTAATCATTTATTCATCCCTCATCTCATGCCCTTCTGATAGCCTGAGGCAATAAATGTCAATGAAAAAAAAAGACGAACACGAAGAAGAGGAAGAAGACGAAGGCGAAGTAGACGAAGAAGAAGGAGACGAAGACAAAGAAGACGATGAACAAGACGAAGAAGACGACAAAGAAGAAGAGGAAGAACGCTCGGTCACCTTGAGCTAATGCTTTCGCTCCACATTCGGTTCAGCAGCACTGAACCCTTCTCATTTACATGTGGACTGGTAGCTTATGATCTCGCGTCCTACTCTTAAAGCATGAGCTTAAGTGTCCCCAATAATGTAGCACCTTATACCGATAGGGCCTGACAGTGGAATAATGTAGCAGGCAAAAGAAGCTTCCGCAGTTGCTATCGCAATTCCACTAGGGTGAACCAGAGTTGAACCACAACTAATGTTTTTAACCATTACTGCTAATATAGGGGAAACGTCTGCCACAAATGTTTCTTAAAAGGGTAAATTCAGTCTGACCCTTACTCCTTTGCTTTAAGCGAAAAAATTACTTCTTAGACTTCATCTCTTACAACTAAATCTCGGCTGCTATACCTATGAATATACACGCAGGTTTTTCTACTGCTGTATGGCTGAAGTAAGCTCTGGCGTTTTACTCTCAGGTCCTATTAAGCTCTGTAGCAATGGCACGTCCCAAGGATCAATCCGCTCCCCTTTCCTTTTCAACCTTGCCTTGGTCATGCTACCTCCTAAATCGAATGCTACCAGAGGCCATCTCATACCGTATACGCGCACAATATCACCCTCTGGAATTCAACATATATTGATGACGAAATTGAATCCATACTTCATAAAGCGGGGGATGTCATTGAACGCCACGTAGCTGGAGCAGATCGTTCATGCTCCCCTCAGAAGTCTGAGCTGCTCTTGATGCGAGGCCCACGCAGCTTTGACGATCATCCTCCCATCTGCATTAGAACTAACGGCCAGCCCATGCCGGAGTATTTTCCATTAGGTTTTTGGGGCTTCTTATTTGGAGCAAACGGAAAAAACACCGACACTCTAGCTAAACTCACAGCCGCTGTCTCGCATACTGTTCGTCTCATTCAGAGCATTGGTAACATAAAGGCATGCGGGAGGCTGACTTACGACTTTTGGTCAGGCGTTTGCTATCAGTAGTTTAATATATACCCTGACTTACCCTTACCTTAGCTGCCAGGAACGGGACCGCTTTGATTGCCTTAATCGACAGGCATACAAAGAGGCTCTTCGCCTCCGTCACCGGGTCCCCACCTGCAAATGCATGACATTAGGGGTCTATAAAACTGTAAAGGAGTTCATGGAAGATCATCTTACCTCTCAGTACAAGCGCCTCACTCACACCCCCCGGAATGTCACAACCTCCACAAGGTAGGATGAGGCTTCGAAGCGACCTTTGCTGGTAAGGCGCAGCCTCCACCTCTTATCCACAGTAACATCATTGTAACCCCGCTTTCTAGGAACCTGCAGCCAATGTATCATATCGTTCGCAGAAAGGTTGGCTAAGTCCCTGCAAAAAATATTCCACAGATTGGACAGCTGTCTGTGTCGTCGTAGCAGAATACCACAATCATGATTCTATTTCGCTTGTTGTATTAAACCACTCTGGATGCAATAACGTTAGCTGTTGGGCCAGTTGGTGCATGTTGAACTTAATTCCGTCCGTGTCTACCTCCTTGTTCTTGTGTACGCGTCTTTGTGTTTCTGCTGGCGCCCCTGTGATTAAGTTCACTCTGAATGGCCGTTGGTTGCGTGCTTCATCGCCGCCAGATTATCTGAAAGGCCAAGGAGGTGGTCATAGCCTGGCGATAGCCTCCACCTTTGCAAAGACCATCTTCAGTGGCTCCAAATCTGCAACTCGTAACTTCGCCAAATGCCAAGTCTCCCCCGCCGTCTTATCCCTCCTCGATTCCACCAATCTAACTCCATCAGATGCAACTGGTCTGTGTGCCAGCGCACTCATCCCATGCAGGGAACGAGACGGCGAACAATTGCGCCCGAGGATTCGTCGACCGGGCTGTGGCGTCACCTGTTATGCGGACGGTGAGAACCCGTATGCTACGTTTCATGGCATCGCTATTCCCTACAGTTGAGGCAGACTTATCTAACCCTCGCACATATTTCCTTTACGAAACCTCAAACCGCTGTGTGGAGGAAACTCCAAACGAACACGTTACCAAACCCCGGGGGGAGATGGCTGCTCCTGGCCCTACAGGGCTGGGACTGGAAGGTCAACGCCGCTTGTGGTGGGGGCTAGTCTGCCACAGGATTTGTATCAGTTGTAGACCGTTATTGTACCTGCCACCGCTTCCGTGGTGAATGACGACTGTTGCGACGCGTGTCTTTCTGTCCCTCTTCTTTTGCTCTATTTTATTTATTTTATTTTATAATATTTATTTTTTATTAGCTACAGAACCAGTAGCAGGCCTGTGCAGTTCTGTTTCCTTCTGCTTACAGTGGCAATAATAACAAACCCCCCATATATTCTAGCATATATCCTGAGGTCGGCTTCTCACCCTGTATACTACCACTATAGTGCCTAGAATATACTAGGCACTATAACTACCACACATACCTTGAGTACCTTGAGCTTGCCCTCAGAACTCCCCTCCCGCCGGGCGTAATTCCGTCTCCTTAACGGTAGGAACCCGCAATTTCTTTCTCTTCACTGGTTGCCTCTGAGCGGGTTAAACGGCAATTGTTACCGAGAAATGTGTGTGCACGCAACCTAAAGGGAACCTACACTCACTGAAGGCAGGAGATGGCTACGGTGAAGGTAATTGAATAGTGTTACCGTTGTCATGTCCACTCACTGAAGGCAGGAAATGGTTACGGTGAAGGTAATCGGCTGACGTTAAATGCGCTCTTATTCATTTTTACAATATTTCCGCTTTCTGTCGCCAGGTGACGCTGCTCGGTGGACCCTACCGTTGAGAGAACGGAATCACGCTCCCGCAGGTTTATAGCTTTCGAATCAAGATTACTGGGAAGCCGCGTTGGTCACGTCTGCCTCGGACACAGATCCAGGTCCTGACAAGAGCTCGAAGTTGCCGAGCGCGGAAGAGCTTACGGGCACTTGGTGGGGCTATAACCCCACATTATACTACTTCCTGTCGACGGAAATATAGTGCATCCTCCTCCACGCGTAACACTAAATTTAGCTTCAAGTTACCTTGACTTAAGTGTGGCTGTCTCCGATGCCATTGCCTTCACTCAAAAATACACTGCAACTCCCTTCCCCAAAATCTAACTTGAGCGGTGGGGCAATTGTAAGACGCCAGACTACTGTCCCGGAGTACCCGGGTTCGATTCCGACCACCGGCGGCTGCGTTTCGATGGATGCAAAACGAAGTGGTGTCCGTGTGCTGTGCGTGTCAGTGCACGTTAAATATCCCCAGGTGGTCGAAATTACTCCGGCAACCTCCACTACTTCAACTCTTTCCTCTACTACTTCAACTCTCTCTCTCTCTCTCTCTCTCTCTCTCTCTCTCTCCGTTTTCACGCCCACCTTCCGGTGTCCACAGAAAAAAAGTGAGACAGTTACCGCGCCTTTCCCTTCATATAAATCAATCCCTTTCCTTACGTCGCAGCACAGGTGTCAACAGAACAAGTGTGGCAGATACTGCGGCTTTTCTTTCCATTGAACCAATTACGAAAACAGAGAGGCAGCTCATTGCTGTGCGCTGTCAGGACACGTTAAAAACCCCTGGAATTACTCCGCAGGCCTTCGTTATGTGACGTGTTTCACTCCCACCATCTACCTACCCTCACACGCATTTCAGGTGCTCACTAGGAGTCTCACAGATACGGCGCTTTTTCTTGCTTTTAAACCAGTTTAACTTTACAAGAACAATACCCCAGCAGCACACAACACGGGGCCCCTAGGACCCTTGGGGCAACCACTATCAAGCGGGCAAGCGGGCTCGCCCCTGTTTAACCCATTTGGGCATCATAAAGGGGTGGCAACGGCTAATTGGGTACGTATTCCCACATCATGCCCTCAAGTCTATCTCGTTGGGGATTTTTGGGCAGATTGAAAGCACACTTGGGCGTAATGTAAAAACAACCAGCGATAAATAAATGAGGCTGCCCTGCGGCGGGGTATGCGCACACGCTACTTACGTGGGTCCATTGTGGTGAGCTTGAGAGAGACTGGACGGAATTGTCGACTTCATGTAGAAATTTAAAATAGTATAGACTTCATGTAGTATGTAGACTTCATGTAGACTTCATGCAGACTTCATGTAGTATAGTATAGACTTCATGTAGAAAACCAAAACCAAACCAAATGAACCAAAACCAACTAGCCCAGCAGCAAGTGCTTCATGTAGAAAGTTCCTGGGCTATCCTAACGCGGCTGCCCACTCCAAAACTCTATAGGTTCTGCCTGCGCAGCCGCAGGGTTTAAAGCAGTCATGCCCGCTTGATGACGACATCGGTCTTTTTCCGGGCACCTCAGGACAGATGCGACGCAAATGTAGGCATTAAGTAGATAGAAGATGGGCTAATCCAAATTGGGCTGCCCAGTCCAACCCGAATAGGTTCTATTGGGCCGCATGACTCTAAACACGATGATGTGCGCACGTTGTCCGCACGTTGTCCGCACGACGTTTTGGGTCAATTGCGGGCAACTGAAATACATGTTAGCGCTCAATGTGGCACAATAAGATCAGCCTAATTGGGGCTGATCATTGAAGTCCGCAGTGGTTCTCTAATTGTCCGTAGCCGGCCTTAACACTCCCCAAATCCTTCATCCTATATTGAAGGACGGTATTTATTTATGTAATTCATATTATACGTGCTGGTAACTGTCTCTTTTGGAGTTTTCACATAACACTTCTAAGCATCATGTGGTAGCTAAAGACTACCTTTTTGACTCTTGCAACTATGTCAATTGTGCAGTTTTGATATGCACCAGTAATTTTTCCGGAATAAGAGTGTGTACTTAACTACCTCTGAACCTTCCCTACGTCATTATTCTTCGATGTGGAGCGCCTAAAAAATTTTAGACCAGTGGAAAATGTGGCATAGCCCATATTATAGCGTTGAAAATCAACTCCTCCTAGGTTGCCCAGAACAGAATAGCAGATAAAGAATTTGTGCACAGTGCTTCCCCATTAGTTATTGGAACTTGGGCAGTCCCGAAAATATTTGCTCGCACATGAGGCCCACAAGAGCCCACGCCTGTACTTTTTGGGTATTGGAGGGGTTAACCGACAGGAACATTAAAACGGTGGTCATGCAGCGGAACTCGCTTGTACAAAAGTAGCGGCTCATTCGTGATTTGGGTATCCTGGCCATATTCGGCTATCTGGACCGAATGTCGGCAGCATACCCGAAGTTAGAGTAGTCACCGGTTTATTATCCGGTTACGTTAATAAGCGGGTGTGTATTCGGTGGCGCTCATGTCTGTTTTAAATTAAGATCTTCACTGTGCCATGTCATGGTAAGGTCACCCTGCGAAGCAGGAGTCGGTACCGCGCATGCACCGAGCAACAGGTGCGTCGCGCTTGACCTCATAGTTGCGCCGCCACCGACCCAACAGCCACGCTGCTCCATATTCTCCGTGCTGGAACGCTAACGTGGACATGAATGCTCACTTTAATTTGCTCATATAGCTAGATTCCAGCCATGAATAAACCTGCACCCTCTGGATCCAATGGAGGCGAAAAGTAAAAGCGTCCGTGTGCTGTGCAATGTCAGTGCACGTTAAAGATCCCCAGGAGCTCGAATTTACTCCGTAGCTCTCCACTACCCCCTTCTTTCTCGAGATAAAGAAATATAGAGAAATAACATTTATTTGCAGGCTCAAAAGGTCGACCAGTCTCCTAGGCTCAGCTCTCTCCCAGCCACGTCATTCCCCTCAGCCATTGACCTGGATCTACAGCGGCCAGGTCAAGACGGATGACTTCACGTTGTCCTTTTTCGTCCTTTTTGAGAAGCAGTGGCTCTTAGGACTCATCTGTTTTGTCAAGTTCTCCAAATCTAGGACACTTCTATATCATGTGGATCATGTCCGCTATGCCCTCGTAACGTGTGCACCTGGGGATAAACATTTTCGGGTGCGACTTGCTGTAAAGCAGGGAGATTCGGGTATACTGCAGTTTGTAGCTTACGCCACATAACCTCCTCCCTTTTAAAGAGTTGCTTACAATGCTTTTGGAAATATTGATCTGCCTAATTTTTAAAGATTAAAGATATCTTGGTATATACGAGTTGGCAGTCCGACGGAGTGCTTGCTCTGGCGCTATCATGCTGCGTCTTTCCTAGGAAAAGGCCATCGCTGTTCACTCTTCGGCTAAAACCGCGCCCTGGGCTTCTTGCTGTGCTGAGCTGGGAAGAATCGGATCACCTAGCCACGCATGCGCGGACACCGTACCAGCTCATCGCTTTTGCATGGACTACGCTCCCGGATGAAGCTCTTATCTGGGACACACCAAGCTATTTAAGCAGCTGCACCGGATCGGCCGGTCGCAGTCCGACGGAGTGCTTGCTCTGGTGCCAACATGCTACATCTTTCCTAGGTGAGCATTGTTGCTTTCATTGTGAAAATTCGGTTTCTGCACTTCGCCGGACTGCGATAGTGCCTATTTGGTGCCTATTTATTTCGTTGATTTTTCTTTTGCTTACCATCATGTCTGCTGCAACCAGTGATACAAATTGTCCTACTTGCTCAAAACCAGTGCAGCGGGGCAAACCGAGCTTACAATGCAGTGAATGTAAATGTGTTTACCATACGGGAAAGTGCACTGGCGTGTCTAAAAAGCAGATAAAACAGGATTGGATATGCAACTCATGCGTAGATATTCAGTCATCTGAGCTTGAGGAAGAGGACGATGACTCTCAGCAGCCGACTCTTAAACAGGTCATATCCGCAATACGTGCATTGAGCACCAATCTTTCAGAAGTCAACTCACGAGTCGACAAGCTTGATAAGACCATACAACAGCAGTCTGCTAAAAATGACACAGTAATTGAACAGATCCAAGCGGAAGGTAAAATTATTGAAGGAATTGAACAGTCAATCGATCTGCTTTCAAATAAGTATGATGAGATGAAGACTGCTCTCAATACTCACAAAGTCGAGGTTGCAGCACTTGATAACCGTGCAGCAGACTTTGAATCTTTGCTGACTGCCAAAACCCAAGAGTTAGCGGAGCTTCACAACGCATTTACGAACCTTGACTCATGCTCTAGGAGGAACAATGTAGAGATACATGGGGTTGCTCAGACAGACAAGGAGGAGCTCCCTGTCGTGTTAAACGAACTAGCGTTGAAACTTGGCGTCTCTTCGAACACACTTGATCAGGTTGATTCAATGCACAGACTGCCTGCTGAGAAGAAAAAAATACCTCCCATAATCGTGAAGTTCAACACTCGGGCCCCTCGAGATGAATGGCTCAGTAAGAGATACACGTTAAGTTCAAAATATATTTTTGTAAATGAAAACCTACCGCAGTACACGAAGCACATGTTCTGGAAGGCGAAACAGACAGCTAAGATGCTGTCATTTAAGTTTGTTTGGATCAAAAACGGCAAGGTCTATATGACGAAGGCGGAAGGTCAGGGAGCTGTTAAGGTCTTAAATGAAGGGGACTTGTTGAACCTACACTAAAGATGTTCAATACATTTGATTCATTTTCTAATTGGACTGAGGTAAGAGCTGAACCTAGTGTTCAGAGAAAACAAGTACTGGACCTCGTTCACGTGAACGCAGAAGTATTAAACGTCACTGGAACTTACTAAACACTTACTTGGCTTAGCCACTTACATATCTGGACATTCTGTTGCTGTCTGAGGCCAATATAGATCAAGCTGAATCTGAAACATTTAGACTTAACGGCTTTAATTCCTTTTCGCGCTGTCGGGAATCGAGTAAAGGTGGAGGTATCATGGCGTATGTTAGAAAGAAATGGCTTACTGAAATTATTCCATTTGAATTTACCGCAGCTGAAGCCATCGCTTTCTCAGTGAGCAATTCTGAACTGAAATTGTTTGTCATTGCTATATACAGGCTGCCCCCAAGCTCCGACCTTCACACATTTTGCGATGAACTGTCATCATTGATTGGTTCGTGCGGAACGAGAACTTAGTGATAGCTGAAGATTTAAATATAGATATCAGCCAAACTCGAAAACGTGGCACTGCCGTTTATTTGGATTTACTTCATTGCGAGCTATGGAACTGAAAACAACATTCACAGTTACACTAGATAGGAAATCATGGGCAATAGGTTGACCAGGTCGTGTATTGACCACATAGCCTCGCGCTCTAATACTTTAGAAATATCTCCTGGTGTTATACATCAAAAGGTTGCTGATCATTATTTTACAGCTTTATCCATTTTTGACAATTCTCATCAGGATAGGAGGGAAGTAAACACAATAACTATTTTTGATAATGCGATAGTGGATGAATTAGTTCAGACTTCGGACTGGGACGGTCTAATTAATTCGAGTCACACAGAGGCATACGAGGGCCTTTTAAGGACTTTTAATAAAATATTTGCCATTACAACGCGTCAGGTCAAGATAAGACGCAGGAATCCGGAAAAAATGGATAACCAGTGATGTTTTAAAGTTATATGAAAAGGGCAGATTGTGGAACTCGTGCAAAAAGAACCCAGATGACTCTGCTCTCAAGCAGGAGTACCGTGCAGTTAGAAACAGGCTCACCGCTATGTTAAAACTTAGGAAAAAACAGTTCTTTACAGCTGAATTATCGCATTGACGGCGTAATGTGCTAAAGAAGTGGGACACTTTGAACGACCTGCTGGGCAGGCCCAGTCAACAATCTTTAGATGAAAAACTTATTAGAGCATTTCCACGTGAATCGCCTCAAGATATCGTGAATTCATTTAAGGTTTCTTTCACCGCTTCGATAGATAAACTGAAACAGAATGCCCCTAAACCCCATCCGGGTTATATCGAATTGCCATTGCTCAACTTTGCTTTTCTTCCGTCAACTGATACAGATGAGCTGCGCACAGTGCTTGCTTCCTATTCTGCCCACAGACCTCCGGGACATGATAAAATTAGAGGGCGAGATTTGCTAAAAAACTTCAACAAAATAAAAAAAGTTAGAGCCATCATGCGTGTGGCGCACGGAATAAGATGGTCAGGGCCTGGCCTCCGAGATCTTCATAGCGCCGGCTCGGATCGGCAACGATGTTGACGATGAACTGCGACTGTAACTTGAGGCCCGCGCGTTTCGGCAAGGTGGCTGGCAGCACTTCTACGTCCCGGAAGGATTAATACAAAAAAATGACTATAGCAAGTTGCTCGATAACGCTATCGCGTTCCATTCTTAAAGGCCAAGCTTAGGCGTCCTCCAAATTTTTCAAGTATATTTTTTTGTTTGAAACCTAGTTTCGTTTCCTGTAAACACAAGGCTACGGGTAAGTATGTGGCTAACATAACTCTCATGTCACTTATGTTATGTTAAAGACCCCTGAAATTCCAGTGAATGAAAGCCATTGCGTGTTGTATATGCCGAGTAGGGTACATTTAGGTTTTACTT
>JAJIZL010064102.1:0-21339 GCA_023969395.1 Amblyomma maculatum | reverse complement strand
CTTTTCGCTTTGCGGTCAGTGCCGCACGAATCCACTGGATTTAGCCCAGCCGAGTTGGTGTACGGAAGGTCACTGCGCTCACCTTTGCGAATGGTGCGCGAAGCCTGGGAGGGGCGCGGAGAAGACCCAACAGTAGTAGAATTCATTCTGAACCTCTTGAATCGCTTACATAACACTAAGGAACTCGTTGAGCCCAGCATGAAGTCAGCCCAGGCTCGTTCCAAAGTGTACTATGATAAGTCAGCCCATCAAAGGACGTTTCGTATCGGGGACAAGGTGATGTTGCTGAGAGGTTCAAGGCAGAATAAGCTCGAAGTACAGTGGGAAGGACCTGCTGAAGTCGTTGCAAAGCTTTCCAACACTAACTACGCAGTGAAAATCCCCGGTAGGCGTAAAGAAGTGCGCATTTATCATTGCAATCTTATGAAGCCTTATGTGCAGAGGGAAGCCGTGGTAAATCTAACGTTAAACCTTCCCGAGGAGATGGGGGACAACTTGATTTGCCTCAGCGGAAAAGGAAGCAACGCTCAGGAGCTTCTCAAAAAGACGGAGCAGAGAGGAGAACTAAAGAAATCCCAGCTGTCCGATCTGGGCGAGATAATAACAGAGTTTGAGGCCTCCTTCGTGGACAGGCCAGGCAGGACTGATTTGACTGAGCACGATATTGAGCTGACTTCAGACGTGCCAGTGCGATCAAGGTGCTACCGATTCTCTCCAAGGCAAAGAGAAATTCTGGATAGGGAAGTAACTCGCATGCTGGAATTGGGAGTAATAAAACCCTCGGAAAGCGATTATGCTTAGCCTATGATCTTAGTAGAAGCTCCAGGTAAAGACCCTAGGCCTGTGGTAGACTACCGAAAGCTAAATTCTCTCACCAGGGATCAAGTGTATCCTATTCCGAATATTGAGGAGAGAGTAGAACAGGTCAGTAGAGCGGCATATGTGACTACGCTGGACCTTACTCGAGGATACTGGCAAGTACCGCTCACTGAACGCGCCAGCAGATACGCGGCTTTCGTCACTCCGACGGGCAGCTACCAGCCAACAATGATGAGTTGCGGGCTCAAAAATGCTTCATTTTGTTTTTCCCGACTCATGGATAGGGTTTTAAAGGGGCGTGAAACATTCGCGGTGCCTTATTTAGATGACATTGCGGTTTTTTCCGACTCATGGGCGGACCATATGGTACATCTAAGAGCTGTACTGAGCCTTTTGCGTCAAGCTGGACTAACCGTAAAGGCCGAGAAATGTTGCCTGGCAAGGGCGACCGTGGACTACTTGGGTCACAATGTAGGTCAAGGTTTCAGGAAACCCAGCGAGATTAAGATTTCTGCGGTAGCAGACTACCCGCGGCCGAGCACGAAGACGGAAATTCGAGCATTCCTGGGTCTGACTGGGTACTACAATCACTACATCCCTAACTATTCAGCTTTGGCTAGCCCTCTGACCGACGCTCTCCGCAAGACAGAACCGACAAATGTAATCTGGGACGAACAAAAGGAAGCCTCCTTCGTAAACCTGAAGGCTGTGCTGATTAGCCGTCCGGTATTGCGAGCTCCAAACAAATTCACGGTCCAGTGTGATGCCAGTGATCGAGGGCTAGGTGCTGTTCTCTGCCAGAGAGATGACGACGGTAATGAGCACCCCGTGCTCTACCTGAGCAGAAAACTTTCTAGAGAGAGGGCTTATTGCGCGTCAGAGAAAGAGTGCGCTTGCATTGTATGGGCCATCCAAAAATTGCAGTGCTATCTTGGAGGGGCCAAATTCACCGTAGAGACGGACCATTGTCGCCTGGCTTGGCTGCAAACTGCGACATCGAAGAACAGTCGCCTTCTGAGGTGGAGCTTGATTTTACAGCAGTACAATTTTGAAATAAGATACAAAAAGGAGAAGTTAAATGGGAATGCAGACGCGCTTAGCCGCTGTTTCTAAGCGGTCTGAGGTGTTCCTCACCATGTATCCAAATTGATAATCAGGTTTTATTTTGTTTTCGTGCGCTTGTATATGTGTGACTATGTAAAGCAGCACGTTTGGTTTTCTAGGCACACGTAGGTCCTGAACGTCTTGAGTGTGGGCTTTTCTCGGACAACGATGGCAGTTTTCTTTTCACCTGGTCTCTTCAGACGGGAGCCGAGTGCTTGCTTAGACATGTGGTTGAGTTTCAGAGACAGCTCAAGCAATTTGGCCTACAACAATCAAGACAACGCGACAAGCAACATCGAGCTTCAAGCATTCATGTGCAGGCCATTAAGTCGTCTCTTCATGCAGCAGCTGCAACAGCTGCCCTCCGTGACTCTTCTGGCGGGCGAGGAGGCTGTTATGACCTTGCATCGTTCGCACTGGCGCGCTCTATTGTTCGCCTGTGGGCATGGATATGTGCTGCTGGTGCAAGGGCGCTAAGTGAGCCTGTTTCCATGAATCCTTTTGTGTGAGCCTGTTTTGCTTTGTGGAGACCCTGCAAATGCCACATTGGCCCTGTCAAGGGAACGTCAAGAAAAATACAAAGAAATGTCGCCCTGTGGGAAATAGCCGGATGTGCTTTTGTTCAACTGTTCACCCTTCCCGTCGAGAAGCGCTATTGTCCAGTGAGGAATGCCTATTGTCCAAAGGAGACGACAGAGTGACACGTTCGCTGACGTACAGAACAAGAAAGGAGCAAGGTGATTACGACCCTTAGAGGATTTTCCGGGAATGCAGGAAAGATTTGCAATTGCCGCAAAGGACAATGCTGGGAGCAGTATGTGGCGCGCACGTGCACTTGGGTTTCTGAGAAGGAAATCCACTTGCCGGAACCAGCATATCGAATCTTTGCTGAAGAATAGAAATGTACCCAAGCAGCACACCAGCATTGGTCCAACAATGGTTCATCACTGGAAAAGAATGGCATCAATATTGGACTGATATTGGCATTTGGGCATTTTACTACATTCTCCATTCATGGCCCATCTTTCGTTCCAAGATTGGTCCAGTGTTCAACCAAGCTAGAGCCACCAATGTAGGCACAATATTAGACTTTCCATTCATGCACCATGATTCTTGCCAATACTGTCCAGCATTATACCATCATTGTATTACCAATATTTGTTTAATACCATCTATTCCATTGATGGCCCATTGTCAATGCCAATATCATACCCATGGTTAGCCACTGCAGGTGCACTGGCTACTCCATTCATGCCGCATATTGTCGATACCAATATTAATCCAATGGTTGATAGGTACACCGGCTACTCCATTGATGTACCATTGATGATGTCAAGATTACACATTTAGTGGCACTGCCTTTGCAGGCCATAAAATGCAGCCCTTTTCATTCTAGCCATATTCGTGACAGCACATCGAACTTGCTGGTACAATAATCGCCTTTCAAATAAGAGTGGCCATAATAATTCAAATTGTCGCTCATGAGCAACCAGTACATATTCACAAAACAAGGGCATGGTTCACAAAAAGATAATATTTATTGCAATTGTTACTATAGACGGCAGTTGTTACTAGCCAGCGCTGAGGGCACACACAGCCGCAGTTAGCGGGGCAGTGGCAGGGTTGGTCAGGGCAGGGCGGGCTCTCGGGAAGTGGAAGGGGCCAGGGAGCTGGAGGGCACACTCATAGGCGTAGTGAGGGGGCTGACCCTGCAATTGCATTCACAGGTGGCATGCCTGATTCGTCAGGGGAGGTTTCAGCATAACGCCTTTTTCTTCCACCCCCCCTGTCACAGGAACCAGGCAGCCACCTGCAAATAAATGAGTGTGCCTCCAAATCGTCCATCCCAACTTTTTCGCAAATGGCACCTGCACAAAAACAATGAGGGAACAAAATTTACAACACTATTACGAGGCATATAAAATCGCGCGCATTATTTTAGGAAGATGTAGAAAATTCCAGGATTCATGTCCCGAAATTCATGGTCAACGAGAAACACTATACTGATGAGTTCCAGATTAGTTTCAGCTGCCTTGGGTTTATTAGGATGAAAGACGTATATACATTGCATAGCATGTGCCCTGTTGCATTTTGATCGCCGCCACAGCAATACGGCTGAGACAGCCAGTGTTTCATCCCACACTAGGAATTAGTGCTTGATTGTCGGCTGTCTCCGCATATGACTGGCGCGCTAGTTTTTTGCCGCTCCTACGCTTTCTGCGATGTGCAAACAGTTTATACTAAATATCGCTACCAAGAGAATGTTCGGCGACCATTTGCATTTTTTTAAATGGCTAGATATAATATACACAAGCGATCTAAGCCCACAACTGCTGCACTGGGCAGTGGTTAGCTGATATACGTTTGTGACTGGTTTTGTGGGTAGTTCACTTAAACGGGAGCTAACTTGAACGGGTAGCTCACAGGTGCATCATTTTTACACATATACTGCTTGTCCAAGCAAATTTGATCCAAGGGATAAAAAAAAAAAACATTTCGGAGGCAGGCAAAGGAAACCAGATACATATTGCTGGAAGCAACCTTGAGCGCCACAGAAAAGGTTTTGTTTGGAATCCTTAATTGACATTATTTACCTAAATTACTGATTATTGGCTTACACAATAAATGGTGTTGCTACTTCGAAGAGTACCGGCGCAAACCACGTTTGATTATTTGCGATAAAGAACCCTCACGTCTGCATTTTGAACGCCAGATACAGTAGGAAACCACGAAAATACAAACATCAGATTCCTGGACAATACAATTGAGGACTTGGCTTGGCTCGACAGCCCTGTGTAGCGTTAGACCTACAAGTTGCCTATGGTTTCATCGTCTGCGCCAGCACATTCGTCCAACAAGACTGTATTTGTATTTTACAGCTGAAAAATACTGTTCCACTCATTTGTATCCCTACCGCTTTGTAGTCATTATCCGCATTGCAAAGTGCGGCGCGCTCATTGTAACTCGAGCCTTCATGTGCGCCAAAGGGCCGACGCGAAGCAACCACCACCAGCATATCACCCTTACTCATGCATGGGGCTAGCCATCATAGCGGCAGGTTGTTTTGTCCGCTCAAAATCATGTTGTGAGCAGCACAATCGAGGTGCGCGAATGGGCTGGTAACGGTTTCGGTATCTACATAACCCGGAATTTATCTGCAGCTGGAAAAAAAGGTACACATGAGGTTTCTAACCGCAAATATTGAAACAGGGGTTTCCGAACGTGCTCACCGACTCTAAGTCCTAGTTATTGTCTAAAGTGAATATTTAGTACTTGAAGCGAATAACCTCACCTTCCTACGTACAAAATAAAAATTTTCTGCGCTGTCCAAGTGGCTGCCAGCAAAAATGCGCTACCGGTTTCCATCGTCTGTTTCTAATGGTTTATTTATAACCCTTGGGTCAAGCTATGGGGCGCAGCAGGTGTAATGTAGCTTGAATAAAACCTGCAAGAGATCATATATATGGGTAGATTTGTAAGGTTTACAGATTTCACTTACAAATTCTACAGGAATCGCGGCACTGCGGCCTTTCTTTAAAATTGACACGTAATAGCGCTATATTCGTGGCTAGAATAAAGAACTCAACGCATTAATTCAGCTTAGCAAATGCAGCTGTAACAGAAAGTGAGGGCTGGCGACACCTAAGGTGTGCCTAGCCTTCAAAATTTCTTGGCACACCGTTTGAAATATGGAATATTAAAAAAGCCCTTGATATTGGCTTTCTCACAGCGTATTATGGGTGCCTTAGATAAGAAACATAATAGAGGTCCCATGGCCATCTTTCGTTTCCAATTAAATTCTTATACGTGGTGGGCAAATATCTAGACACAAAAGAATTAACCTTAGGTTTTCAAGATACGCGTAGTTTCCTCGAAAAAAAATAATTGTATGGTGTTATTTCGAGACGCCGAGAAGGCAAGACTTTATTCGGACAGCAACACGAACATACAAGCAACAAGGATTCAGTGGCTTCGGTTTATAAAGGAAGCCTGGGTGCAACCGAGGCATGCTATTGGCTAGCGCTACGGTCGCACACGCGAACCATGACTGCGTACATCAGATAGCGGCACACAGTAACCAAGCGGCACACAGTAGCAAGCTTGATAAGCGTTGCGCCGATATAACACTTCCCCTCCAACAAAATCAAAATCTATCATACGTCAGACGATCCGGCTTCCGCTTGTCACGAGCGCTGCGCCTTGGTAGCATACGTAACCCAGCATCAGTTTGTTCCGACGTTGAGGCACTTTGGGCATGACTTGCGAGTGGAACACAATCACTCTGATCCAACACTGGCTGGCTCGAGGCAGCTGTAGGCGACCGTTCACTTTCGAGCAAGTCACTTACAAGGGGCAAATCTGTATCACTTTCGTTCACAACAGCTGGCTTCACAAAAGAACGTCACAAATGATCAGCATGCACAAATCGCGTCTGTCCGTCTACAACCACAAGGTATGTCATTGCCGATTTCATATCCACGACCCTGCCTGGACGCCACTTCACCTGTTCCCCACGCACTGAACGCACAAACACACTATCACCAACAACAAATGATTGAGGTGAACTCCTTCGCTTGTTTGCACTGCGAACATTCCTCTCAGATCTGGCATTTATTGCATCTTGCAGATTCGGTTTCAACAAAGATAACCTTGTGCGCAACTTCCTCCTCAAGAACAGTTCATCTGGCGATTGGCCGGTGAATGTGTGCGGCGTTGTTCTGTAAGCCAACAGAAAGTTATCTATCCTGTGCTGCAGTGATCTGGAACTTTTGTTCTTCTGGTCTTCCAGCAATTGCTTCAACAGCGACTGTTTTACTGTTTGGACAGCACGTTCTGCCGAGCCGTTCGACTGAGGATGACATGGCGGAGTAAGCGTGTGCTTGACCCCGTTTGTCAAAAGAAACTCCTCGAATTCTTTTTCACGAAACTGCGGCCCGTTATCTGTGACTACCTCTATCGGCAGGCCATGACTTGCGAACAACGAGCGCACCGTTTCGATCGTGCTTTGCGCCGTGGTTGGCGTCATGATTTTTATTTCCAACCATTTGGAATAGGAATCTACAGCTAGAAGAAACATCTTTTTTTTCTTTTCAGGAAAATCTAGATGTACCCTCTCCCAACTGCTTGTGCACCACTTCCAAGATGAAAGCGGCGCTAGTGGCCCCACGGATTTGGTGCTTTGACAAATTTCACACTGCTTCACTTCTCGTTCGAGGCAGTTGTCTATCTGTGGCCACCAAACCATTGACCTCGCAAGTGCTTTCACCTTTGTGATACCGATGTGTTGTTCATGTAACAAGCACATAACTTCACTCTGAAGCGACTGTGGTACAACGACTCTGTTGTTCCACACCAAACAGCCGCAATCGACTGAAAGCTCAAACCGCCTAACGAAGAAAGGCTGATAACGTGTGTCCACAGCACGCGACCATCCGTGCCATACCATTTCACGAACAGTACTAAGAACTGGATCTTTCACAGTTTCCCGCTCGATATCTTTCGCAGTTAAGGGGAGTTTACTAACGGGCGAAAAATAAAATATTTCTTCTGCCTCGTCACCGGCTTCAGGCAGTGGAAGGCGTGATAAGCCATCTGCATTGGCTATCTTTGTTCCTGCTCTGTGCAAATGCGAAAGTTGTAGTTTGCAAGGAAAATTCCCCAGCGATGCACGCGAATTGCAGCGACTGCATTTGTGTGGTGCTTTGCCTCCAAAATAGCGGTGAGCGACTGGTGATCGGTGATCACGATGAACTTACGCCCATACAGATATTTATGAAATTTCTTTACTGCAAAAACAACAGCAAGAGCTTCTTTTTCCACCTGCGCGTAATTACGCTCGGAAGGAGTCATTGATCGAGATGCGAACGCAATCGGTCGCTCTACGCCCTCAATCACGTGCGACAGCACCGCGCCTAAGCCGTAAGCAGAAGCGTCACATGTCAGCTGTATTTCTTTCTTTACATCATACAGTTCCAAAACCATGTCTTCACTGATCAAATTTTTACACCGTCTGAAACATGCGTCACACTCGCTCGACCACTTCCATGTGCTGCCTTTGCGCAACAGTTGATGAAGAGGTTCTAGCAAGTTTGCTAGGTCAGGCAAAAATTTGGCGTAGTAGTTTACTAGACCCAAAAATGCCTTTAGTTGAGTCACGTTAGTTGGTTGAGGCGCTTCTCGAATCGCTTTACTTTTTCTGGTGCTGTGTGTACGCCATGCTTGTCTAGCTCATGTCCCATGTAACAAACATTTTCTTCGAAAAATTTGCATTTCCCTGGGTTTACCCGGATGCCGTGTTTACTGAGCGTTTGTCGCAGTTGCTCGGAACGGTGATAGCACTCCGTCAGGTCTTTACCTGCTATTAACACATCGTCCAGGCAAGGGCTGCACGTGGGAACGAAGGACCAACGACCCTCTCAACATTCCATTCCTCCTTTACCCAGCCCTCTTCTGCTTGCACCGGCCAGCCATGACTTCGGACCGTGCCGATGAGCGGCCGCCAGCGCGCACCGCTCGAGTCGAGTTCTAATAGTTTTGTTTTGTGTGTTCGCAAACGCATTGTTTCTTCAAGCCAACCACGGACATAACATTTTCAAAAAAAATAGAAAGCCTCCCCATCTACCATCCACATTCTTGCATAAATCCATACAGTTGTTGCATCGACAATCTGCGCGCGTCCCCTCCCTTTCGCCACCTATCATCGAACAAAGGATGGTCGTTCGACCTTTTATATTTACTTCAAAATATTATATATTGTTGCGTGATGACTGATTAATAATGTCAAAGAGGCGGAGTTTCGAGCTTCTCTTCTATTCTGGCCAACTTTGGTTATAGATTATACAAATTATGCTCAAGTTAGCTAGCTGAAAATTATCCGACTAAATATATACATGTTTTATTTGTATTCAGTTAATGTTCGCTTTTCGGGCATGAGTAGATGTTTTTATAAAAATTCTCAGCATCGGCCCAGGAAACGAAAATTTTCCTAATTTGCAGGCCTTTATTTCAAAAAAGGTTCATGGTAGAGCAGCAATAATTCCACAATATGTTCTCAGCATAATTATCCGCAAGCAGCTAAAGCTCGTATTTTTGTGTCATTTGGATACAGAGATACGATCGCGCTAATTTACAGAAAACAGCGAACATTGAAAATTTTTAGGAAAACAAAAACAGTTTTCACATTGCTTAAACTTTTCCCACCTATTCTACACTACCTCAGCTTTCAAAACCAATAAAACACCTTGCATAATTTTGTTGCGCAAGTAATTATCGCCACTTCGATAAAGCATTGTCCAATTATAGCGCACCGCGCTGTTCTGAACATTCTACGGAATTTATGAATTGTTAAAGGTTTTTAAATTTTGGCATATAATTTTGTAACAGGGAGAAATATATTTACAAAAGAGGATTAAAGATATATACATTGAGAAACAGCCAAGGAGCCAGGCTACGAGGGCCCCCAGTTCGACGCACTTCTTTTTCTTAATCTTCCACAAACGAGCGCGCCACTTCGTCCTCATCATTCTCCAGCTGTAACAATATTTCTTCGCTCATGTTTTGTCTCGACTTCGCAAATCGACGGTGACAGACACAGCAATGAATGATGGAGAATCAATTTTGTGCGCGTCGAGGTCCCGATGCGCTGTGGCATCAGGCAACACACAGACGTTTTTCGCAATCACCTTCACCTTAACGCGGATTGCACAAAAAGACGATAACGTTCAATGAGCAAGCAACGTATTCCAAATCATTTCAGTAGAATGAAAGAATTGGAAAGGGGATGGAAAACTGCCTCATTAAAACAGGCTACATTCGTTTTTTCGAATGACTCGACAGCGCACATTATATTCATTCCTGTACAGTTTTTTTTATTCCTTTGCCACAACCTAGCGCGGTTGGAATGGTCAAACTCTAAACTAATAGGCGGAAAAAACTTTTTTTTTTATTGGCGATATATATGTTGTGCGCCATATAAATGTACCGGGGCCTTCATGCTCGGAGTCTGCGCGAAAAACTGTCATTTTTTTTACCACCGTGTGAATGCCCAAAACTAAAATGGTAAACTCGCGAGTCTTCCGGCTTTTCATTTTCCAGTGATTGCATCTAGAAAGTACACACATCGTATTCGGTCCTTTCTCCAGGTAAACAGACGATGCTACGCGTAGTTCCTTATGGTTAATACAAAAGCACTAGAACAAAAACATCGCTGAGAAAATGGTCATTTGTCCCTTCAACTTGAGGCAACGTTTTCCTTCTCGCCAATGAAAAAGCTACCTTCTAATCACTAATTTAAAGTTACATGAACATGCTATGGCGACACGATTTCGTTTTTATGCGCGTTCTCACTGACAACTGGATTTGTACTATTGGTTAAGTATAGATGCAGGGATCTAATCGGCGTCCAATACAGGCATATTGGGTCGTGAGTGCTAGCCGGTCTGGGGTATACATATGTGGTCGCACGGTCGTGCTGCCATTAGATATAATTGTGCGACAAACGTATGCGCCTGCGACGAAATCTGCATGCATGCCAATAGGCTAAAACCGTAAACACATATAGCTAACCCCCAAAGGTGCGCCGCATATAAGCGCACCGAAAAGACGAATCCAGACAGTTGCAGCGGTACGTGCTTGAATGCGGTATAGTAATTGTCCCGTACGTGGTACTCTGTGAGGTCCGAACGATCGGCTGAAATGTTGTCGGAATTAAATGCCGCGGTTTGGCATCCAGCGCACGTGTATTCAACCCTAAAAATCGAGAATTTGTTTTGATTGAATGGTCAACGGAAAATATTCACTTCGGCAGCCCATTAAAGCTGCGTTTTTAGGATGGCAATGACAATTGCGAGATCAGGGGACAAAGTGGTCCATCGTGGGCAGTTTTCATACAGGGATAGCTAATACTGGAAAAACACAAGACAAATTGCAATGGTCCATTACAGCCAGTTTAAAAAAACGGAACGGCCAACGTCGGAAGAACAGAGGACACCTTGGTCCATTGTAGCCAGTTTTAAAAACTGAACGGGCAATGCCGAAGAACACTGGACAACATGGTCCATCGTAGCCAGCTTTAAAAAAGGAACGGCCAACGACGGCGGAACACAGGACAACTTGGTCCACTGTAGCCATCTTTAAAAAACTGAACATCCAATACTGGAACAACAGAGGATAACATTGTCCATTGTAGCCATGTTTAAAAACCGGAACATCCAATGCCGGAAGAACACAGGACAACTTGGTCCATTGTAGCCAGTTTTAAAAAACGGAAAATCCAATGACGGAGGAACGCAGGACAGCTTGGCCCATTATAGCCAGTTTTAATACCCGGTGCGACCATTATTGGAGGAACAACGGCAATCTCGGTCCAATATAGACATTATGTACGTACGGCAGTGCCAATATCGGGAACTCACTGTACATCTTGGCCCACGCTAGCCAGTGTCGGCTACTGGCAGCGCCAGCACTGGGAGAGCACTGGCTAGTCTGGGCCATTGTTGGACATTGTGCTGACTGGCATATCCTATGTTGGGAGCATGCTGGTTAGGCTGGCCCAATGTAGGGCCCCCGTTTGCCGTCGTACTTACAACATTGGCCCAATGCTTTGTGCTGCCTGGGATATGCATTAATGTGTGCTATAACACTTGCTGTTAGTCAGCTTCTCTGCAAGGCTTTTGTTTTCAACCAAAAGGTCTCGTTTCCACTGGTGCATTGTTTTTCAACAGCTGCCTTCAAGATGACCTAGCGACAGCTGTCGAAAGGGTTCTGTATACCTGCCCTTTATATAAAGTACAGGATGAAGGGGCTATTGATTGTCCAGCGCGGCTTGCTCCTCGATGACAGGTTTCGGGCCATTGGTCACCTCCCTGCCTGCGACACATGCGTGGTTTGAAAGTGAATGCGCCTTAAAAACGCCTGCTTCTTTTCATTTCAGCAAACACCGAGAGTGTTTTCTGACCTTTTATTTTGGAAAACAAGTTTTGCAGGGAGTGACTGACTTAGATTTCGGCTTCGGTAAGAGATCCAATTCCTGAATATGCTGAGAATGGCTATATGCCAAAGATTGCACGTTGCAGTGAAATGTTATCATGGCTAAAGCAATAGGAGACAAATATTTATAGTGTTTAAATTTACTTACTGCCTAAGAAACCGTTGTGCTTCTGTTATGCATGTAATCATAGCACGTTATTTATATCACTACCAAGTTACAGGGCTGTCCTTACCTTGATGCTTGCCTAAACAGCATTGTCAGCATTCCTGCGAATATTAACTGTGGGCTACTTAGTATGGATCTTCAATTGAGTGCTAAAGCATGCTCAAAACTTGTTGAGATTAGCAAAAGGTGGGCCTAAGTGGATGTTATATTTTGATTGTGCAGGAGACGACAACTACCCATTGAAGTCATGACTGATTACACCAGCGCCAAGCCATCCCAGTCTCAGCTCGCTGTCCCTTCTCTGCTACCATCTTGCAGTCTGGTACAGTTGGCTGCGGTCACTGTGGTGTAAACATCCTTAAACTAAAACGTGCAGTATTACAGCAAGGCAGTAAATGTTCTTGATGTTGATTGTAATCGGAAAATACCAACAAAGAACTTTTTACTGCCACTTATATTCAGTAGAAACACTTATTTCTTGGCAGCATTGTTTCACTTGAATGTTTTTACTGCAAAAAAAGCAGCATATAGGGAAGCACATCTACCTTGATGTACATTGACCATACAACATTGACATGCACATTCGACAATAAATTACTACGCCCAAAGAAGCCATTCCCTTGCATATTGAAGCTACCTATGCAAATAGGTACTGTATGCATGGTGCAGTATACAAAATACTTATATATCAGATATAATGGTAGGCTATTAGACGTCTTACTCTCTGCTGTAGCAGCTACTAGGAGAATAGTGCTCCTTACTTGGCTTCAGTGCGCAGAATGACTGCTGAATGACAAATATCGTAGTGACAATAAAATAACTAAGCAAAACAAATGCATTGCTGGGGCGATGAGTGAATAAAGGTTCTTTTACAGTAATAAAAGATGCAACACTGTCAAGAAGAATGCTAAATAGCTTGAAGACAGTAGAGGAAGCTAAACTATAAGCATTCAAAAAATGGCTAAGCTATAAATGTGTGATAGGTACACCTTTTGAACAGCAACTTTTGTCATTGGCATTTATTTTCTAAGTCTTTTTCAACAAATAACAGAAAAAAATTCATCTTCCGTTCAAACCGACTTTTTGATAGAAAAGGCTTTTGCATAATTCCCACAATATTGAAAGAGAATGCGTATATAATGAACATAATTTTAAACACTGCAGTCTCGATGGATATAAAGGCACTTTAAAGCTAGTTGTCATAGTGCGATCGCGGAATTGAGCCGATCTACAGCTCGCCTGCGGCATCACATGCATGATACGCTTGCCTTTCCGGCCGACAGTGTGGACACCGTCTAGCACGAACAGAAACTATGACACCGTCAGAAAGGCCTTGCAACAATGTGCGACCAACACCATCACTCTTCCCGCTGCGCGAAATGCAACAAACTAGACATCCCTGTTCAGGCCTACCTTTATCGCCTCTAAACTGAGGTCTGGTGGAACAAACTCGTTCTCGCCTCCGGGACGGTAAAAAAAAAGTGTTTTCTTTCTCTTCAACAAACCAGAACGGATAATAAACGTCAATTTCTGTACTTTACACAGCTTGAACAAAATCAACAGCTAAACATGAACGGAATGGAGCAGTAGCATCAATCGCAGTATCAAGAACCGACCCCAATGTGCCCGAAGTCAACTGGTTGCGAAGCACCGCAGCGAGTCACTATGGCTTGCACGAGTCAGTGGAGGGTCGTGCGTCGGATCTCGTTTCCAGCACTGCAGTCGCGAGCTCTTGCATAGCGGCTGCCACCTATCTGATACTGCCAGCTTCCATCTGGCGGCAGAAGTAATAGTGTAGCCTTCATTTTCCTCTTTTTTTTCCAAAGAAACAAAACACTAGATCACATGGCTCCAGCTCGTCGCTCTTGTCATCGCTGGTAAGCACTGGATGAAAAACACTCCCTTCAGCAAGTCGACTTAGTCGATTTTCGTGACAAACACTTTCACCAAACTGTTCACTGCAGGTTTATAGCCTTCACTGCTTTCAGTCAGATTTTTCCGGCTACTAACGACATCCGCAAAGGACATCGATTTTAAACTACGCGTAAAGAGCAGCAACTAGACGGGAAATCAGCTGTTTCTTTGCAGGCCGCCATGTTCACGCCTCGCTGTCGTCAGCAGACCCTCGCGGCGAAAATTGTTACCTAGGAGCACATTTAATTGTAATACTAAAAATGCTTTTATTTTTAGTTGCCATTTTTTAGCTTCAAACAATGTTTCTTAGGTAAATAGAACATTTGTACTTTTATTCGCTGCGTTTTCACGAAACATGTTTGCACACGGCGCCCTTATCGTGCAAATAAACGTTTCCGGGGTGAGGCTTTCTATTAAGCACCCTAGCCTGCTTGTAATTGGCTAAAGCCGTGAAGTCGTCACACTTCACAAGTCTGAGCCTCGTCATTTTGACGTCACGCTCTCAAACCTGAGAGCGATTTTGAGAGCGGTGCGTAATCCGGCCCCTGCCTTCGGACGATGCTTGAGTGGGCTATTCTACATAGTGCGTTATAAATAACCATTGAAAATGCGGTTTCACTATACCGAGCATGCGTTTCGTTTGCTGCATCTCATTGTTCATTTTTGACGCACCCAAGAATGGCGGCGAGCTGTGTAACAAAAGTGAGCCGTTAATCGTGTTTTAAGTTGGGTACGCTCGGTTAAACGTAATGAGGGTGAAGGCAGCCGCGCAACAAAGGTATTAATCTAAATAGGTTCGACAGCAATGGCACAACGGCACCGAACTTCAGTCGAGCTCATTCAATCGGAATGTAAAATAATTACTCGTTGCAATATTCGGAGGACAACCCAGAGGGCTATGGAACGAAAAATGGTAGGGGTAACATTAAGGGATAGAAAGCGTGCAGAGTGGGTCAGAGAAATAACTCAAGTTACCGACATTCTAGTAGAAATTAAGAAGAAGAAATGGACATGGGCAGGACATGTAGTGCGAAGAGAGGATAACCGATGGTCGCTGAGGGTAACAAACTGGATTCCAAGGGAAGGAAAGCGTAGCAGGGGGCGGCAGAAAGTTAGGTGGGCGGATGAGATTAAGAAGTTCGCAGGGGTGGATGCAGCTAGCACAGAACCGGGTTAAGTGGAGAAATATGGGAGAGGCCTTCGCCCTGCAGTGGGTATAATCAGGCTGATGATGATGATGAATATTCGGTGATTGGCATCGGGATGAATGTTGTGATAAGAAGATATTCCTTTTCGTGACAGAGATCCACTACGCTGAAAGTTTCTTTTCGTGTGGTAAACTTTGAAGCACTACGTCGCCTAGACCACCGATAGTCGCATAACGGTAAGCAGTGCTGGTAACAACTAATCGCTTCACGCAACCACACCGAATGTTGTTTTATAAAGACCCCAGGAAAATATTTTCGAGCATCGAACGACGTTTATTTTACATCTAAACAAAGGAGGCTCACTAACCTGAAGGCAAACGGCTGCAAGTCTCCCGCAACCGCTGTGTATCTGCTAGTCTACCTCGTGTAATCTGAACACGAGGGACCTTCAGCACAGAACGGTGTAACTGTGGAAAGCGGGTGGCACCAGCTGCAGATGGCGCTGATACGTCGATCACTAAAGCGCAGGATGGAGCGAAGCAAGCATGTAAATCACGTGGCCGGTCTGGCTGGCCGGCCGGCATTGCAAGACTGACGCCAAATCCGCGTGCTCCCCAGGTTTGTCGTCCCGCCACTTCCGCTCCCGGCAGCGACCAGTACGGGGCCGCGGCGCGTTTTAACAAGCGATTTCGGTTCCTAACGAAACATTTTTGAAAAATCGATACACATGATTAACAAAACACCTTCTTTCCAAACCCAAAATTTTATGCAATTTCAGCCCCTTCCAGCTTTCTTTTAAGACAGCTGACTACTATACTGGGTGTACCCGGGTTTGAACGCGACCACCGGTGGCTACGTTTCGTTGGAGACAAGCCGTAATGAAGTCCTTGTTCTATGTAATAACCGCGCAGGTTAAAGAACCCCACGTGATCGTAAATTCCGGAGAAATCCACTACGGCATTGCTCATAGCCTGAGTCACTTTGAGACGTTAGATCTACAAACCAAATCAAACAAGAAACACCGGCGTTAACACAACGTTCTTTATACCGACCTTTCACTCAAGCAAAATATTTATCTCATGAACTGTAATGAACGCGAAATTATTTCAGCCTTTTGGGGTGCAACACTTGCAAACTACTTACCTTCTGCGTCACCGCAACCAGGTATAATGAGCCCAAGGCCTGTAAAATATTGAAGTGGAGATATGGTGCAAAGTAAATATTAGTCAGTGCTACCTCTTGTGCATGAATGCAGAGCTCATTGAAAAAAGCAGCATATAATAGCCGTATGTCGATTCCATCGTCTATATTATTCTCATTTTTATATTTCTGTCGCAGTAGATCACTGTATCGTTTGCAGAAATTATTTTGAACCCTTCAAAGCACCAAAGACAAAAAAGCATGCGTAACAAGAAAACAGACCTTTATCCTTCATTTCTCAGGCATCCCCCCAGAGGCCACATGTAGCTTGCAGAAAATAGCCAGACATGCAGCCTCAATATAAATATTTCCTCTCATTTGACTGCGTCCTCTGTAGTGCGAAGACCTTCCCCACGTGCACTTTAGACAAAGATTCGTTACTAACAGCCTTGGCCATGCAAGCTTCAGGATATTCAAACAGGGTAGTTGATGCGGATTGCTGGTGCATAAAATACAGTGACGTCAACCGGTGCTAAATGCATGAAGGGGAAAAACCTCAAGGCTTCTTATTTAAGGTCACTAATCTCCAAAATGTCATCGGCGCAACTGACCTTATCAACCACACTGCACCACACCTCTTACCCTCTGATGAATTGTATTATTGACTCATTCAATTATTCCCGTCACAATATTTACCTGTAGCAGTAGGAGTAAGAATTTTCTCTTGGGAAGAAAGCGCAGCTATAAACACGACCGCGGTAGACATGTGATAAAGCAGAGAGATCTAATAATCTCTGGCTCGGACAGGCAGCGATTGGAGACTGACAAACTGAAAGTTTAATGCTGCAACCTTATATTTGAGCGCAAATTAGGCAGCGCGTGTCGAGGCACTTGCAATCAATGGTAAATATAAGGATTTGTGCGTTAACAGGACCAATAAAACGCACACATTGCCACCACGTGTCATGTCTTGAAAATAAGAGGACACAAGCGTTAGCAGACCTGCACTGTTTCTGAACGCTGACTTGCCTCTTCTGCACCATTACATATTGGTGAATAGCGCTGCGTAGCCTTCGTTGATGTGTCCTACACTCCGAACTGTGCTGAGCATCTCCGGCCTCTACTTGTCGACACCCCAGTTCAACGAATTAGTAGAGGAAACCTTGGCCTCTCTGTAGAGTACGGGCTCGTGCATTAACCTCTGCGCCTGCTCCAAGACCAGCCATGTAAGGCGCTTCGCATTACTACCTCCACAAGCACTGAGTAGCAAAGTCCTCCCACGATACTCTGCTAGAAAGCGTGGAAAACTGGCTTTCTAAGTAAGGACGCGTCGCTGCATTCAATCGATGGGACTACACCGGGAAGCTGGGGAATGTTTCATTCAGCCTGGTAGAAGGCACCCGTCTTTTGTACGAAAAACATTAACATGTCTTAACATCTTGCGTTAGTTGCGGAGTTATCATACTCGAAGCTTGCACCAGCACTGATCATGGCTAAAGTGCTGGGCTGACTCTTCAGTCCTACATCCAGCTTCCGAATGAGACGGTGACTAGACGATGTACCTGGAAGACATGACGCCGTTGTGGCGGCGAGCTCTGCCGCCCATGTGTGACATGGAAAAGATACGTTACGTAAAGCCTGGTATTAAAAGAAAAGCTTTTTGCGGACCTGGTGTGCAAGCCGCCTGGAATAGTTGCTGAGTTTGTAACAAAGGCGATGAAAATAGAGCCCGTTCTTCCACAGCGCTTCGCAGGGTACCCCAGACGTGTTCTCATGGCTTCAGTAACGGAGTCTCTCACGGCCGTTAGCAACAGCAATGACCTGTTACGCGACATGATTTGTCCAATCGTACGTAATGAGCTGCACAACTATTGTGGTGCGTCGCAACCAGCGACCGGCTCTATTGCCAGCGCCGTTCGCGACAAGGGGGGAAACACATAATGAGGCATACGTTGCTGGTTGACGAACCGCAGCCTTTCCCAATGGAATATGCTCAGCCTGCCTATGATGATATGCTGCTGCGGCCTGCTCCGGCTTCAGCAACATTTCTTCCTGTCTTTTATGTCCAACCACCTTCCTTGCAACCAGCACCCTATCTGCAGAATGAAAGATAGCCGCGGCACATAGCGAATATCTGGCGGGCCCCCGACCGAAATCATTTATGCTTCCACTGCGGCGAGCCTGGTCATCTTTACCGACAGTGCCCATATCGGGCTCGGAATGCAGGGCTTTAAGACTAACGCTCCTCGGCCATCTTTTCGCCAACGTCCGTGTTATATTGAAAAGTATATAAAACCGCAGCGCTTGCAATCTGTGAGACGATGGCAGTTTCGATCGGCATCACAACAATGCCCATCACTTTTCTCCCGAGCCTCGAGTTCGTTGAGAGCGGTGCAGGGCCAATCACTTACGTCTTCGCCAGAAACACTGATGGGCACGACATCCGGGGGTGGAGCCGCTACAGATAGATGCGATAAAGGCCCCCTATGGCGCGCGCCTTGGCAGATGGAACTCTGAAGAATATTACGACACATCTGCTTTCCCGGACCCATTATCGCTAGACATTGCTGTACATCCGGATGGTCATAACACTCGTGCATTGGTAAACACTGAAGGCAATTTCTAAATTCCGAGTCGCAAACTAGCGACGGGCCTCATAGAAATAATGACGACCTAGTCTGCGCAGACCTGCACATTTGGCAACCAGGTTTTAACTCCGTTCAAACTGTGCACCGCCAGGATACAGATTCAAGACTGCAGGATATTTATCAGCTGTCCAGTTGCCGTAATTGTTCGCCTCACCTGATTATAGGTGTTGCCTTTTTTCGCGCGAACAGAGCCATCACTAACCTAAAACAGCGAAATGTGACATTTAATATAAAATGCGATGACAACGCTGATGTTCGCCAACACCGGTCAGATGTTTGTGATTCCGTAGATTCTATGTTCATTATTTATTATTTATTTTTTATTATTTATTATTCATCCTCGCCCCGTTCTAGTGTTTTTGTCAGTGCCAAAATAGACGAGTTACGTGACTGAACAGCAGTACCTCAGGGCAATTTGTCACTTAGGTTGATCTACGAAATATGCTCCTCCAGAAGCATCATCAACATCGCCAACAGTCAGTCGGAAATCCTGTTCACAAATTTGACCACTCAGCTTCCGCACTTTTTTCGTGCTGCTGCCATCGTATTCTCTGAACACTTTCCGAAAACATATTTCCCATTGTTTTGCATCTGCAGCTGTGCTATGTCGGGACACACCTCCAGATCGGCTGGATATCAACCGAAAACTGTGTGCTACTCAGCGCCGTGGCTTACGTGCTGAATATTCCACTATAGATCCTGTTTACCGTCTCCGACTAAGCTACAGAAAATTTCTTTTTTAAGCACCGAATAATTACGTCCGACAATGCCCACCCGATACGCCATCATCCGTACCAAATATAACTGAAGGAGCGTGAGGCCATCATGCCGCTATTGAAATAAATGTTTAATGACGGCTTATGTACAACCATGTAACTGCCTTTCGTCGTCGCTTGCCGCACTGGTTAAAAAACATAGGACTTTGGGCTTTTTAGTCGATTACAGGAAGCTGAATACCATCACTAAAAAAATTTGCTGTGGTTTACCTTATGGTTAAACCTGAACTTACGCAAGAGCAATCTGCGTGGCTTTGGTTAGGCTGGGCTTGAAAGTAAAGATATATATTTAACACCTATTAGTTTAAAATATGGTTTAAGCTCTATTTATGGCATAAGGGAATCACTTCACATATGAGCATCCCTTGCCTCTTGTCGTAGGCCCGTCTCATTTGGGTGTAGAAGGGTTCTAGGGGTATAACGTCGTCTCTAAGTCTAACTCCAGGGCATACGGCTGTCACAACATTCGAACGAACCTTCTGTCCTAGCAACTCGTTGTCATTCGTCTCTATCAATTACCGAGTTGTCTGTGTTATTCTTCTTTTCTTGCGAAAGCAATACTACGACAGCTCAAGCGAGACCTGTGGTGGCGGCAGTTACGCTGTGAAGAAGCGTAGCTACGTATTCCTCATAAAAAAAATCAGCCTGCCATGACATGTGCATTCCCGTTGCCCCAATGCCACGGGCAGGAGCTGCCCACTAGATCGCTACATTCGTATGGTAGAATATCATCATTAGCCTGCCAGAACCGCTTGCATTCCCGTTACTCCTAAGAGACGCAGGCACGGCCATACGGCATGGTTGAAGCGTCACTTTATATGTCGGCCGGTAACGTACACTTTCGCGTCATACTCCTAAAGCATGAGCTTAAGTGTCCCCAATAATTGATAACTTTATACTGATAGAGCGTGATAAAGGAATAACGTAGCAGGAGAAAGAAGTTTCCGCCTTTATATTCGCAATTCAACTAGAGTCAACCGTCGCTAAAACACAACAAAGTTTTTTCTTCTTCTTACTGTTCTTCTTTTTCTTCTTATTTTTTTCGACTCAAGCATCAGTGACATCAGGGCTAAGGTGTGACCGCGACGAAAGTGCGATCACTGGGACGAGGTGAAGCGGCTGGCTTAGTGTAGCTTCCGCTACAAAAGAATGTTTCCACTGCCCCGCAGCTGTGACTCACTCGACAGACTTCGCCACAAGGGCTTTTCTTCGAGCTACTTAAAAGCGAGTAATGGCAGATTGAGGTTGATGAACAGAACCATGAGGAAACAACTTTCATCACACCCGATGTCCTCAATGAATCTGAGGTACTGCCTTTAGATCTTGTTCAGAGACGGCAACATTACAAGGGATGATGCACACTGTTCTTGTTGGCCTTAAATTGCAAACCTGTTAAGCGTACCAGGACGATGTTCTCTCTTTATGAAACCTTCAGCAAACATATCCAACGCCTGCGATCAGTGTTAGGTGCTCTGTGCTCGAACAATTTAATGCTCTAGCCTGAAAAATGTCACTTCGGATACGAACTAATCCAGTTTCTAAGCCGCCTTTTAGGTGCCGATGACGTCAGTCGTGATCCCGAGAAAACGCCCACCATAGCCGACTTTCCCGTTCGTGCAACAAGAAAAGCACACATA
>JAJIZL010064100.1:0-21969 GCA_023969395.1 Amblyomma maculatum | reverse complement strand
TTTTGTACCGCTTTCAAGCATCGAACTCGTGGCTGAGTGGTAGCGTCTCCGTCTCACACTCCGGAGACCCTGGTTCGATTCCCACCCAGCCCATCTTGGAAGTTGCTTTTTATTTATGAAGTGCATGCCGGGATTTATCGCTCACGGCCAACGCCGCCGACGACACCGGCTTTTCTGCGACACGAGCTCTTTAACGCTACCGCGTTAAAACTCACGAGCATTCTGCACACTTCGCGACTACATAATCAGATGGGACGAAGGAGCTTTACGTGTGGTCTATGCTTTGTACGCTGCCCTACTAGAGGTATTCTTGGTTGACAACTCTCCTATTAACTGAGTAATTTGTATGAAGGGAGAGACGCGGTAATTAACTGTCTCACTTGTTCTCTGTGGACACCTCAACCGCGCCGTAAGGGAAGGGAGGAAGGTGGGAGAGAAGGTGGAAAGGAAGGTGGGAAAGTGGAAGGAAGGTGGAGGGCTACGGAGTAATTTCGACCACCTGGGGATATTTAACGTGCACTGACATCGCACAGCACACGGACATCTCTTCGTTTCGCCTCCATCGAAACGTAGCCGCCGAGGTCGGGTTTGAAGTGAATCGAGAAGTGGTTGGCGAAGAACGAACAAGCTTTATTAAAGGTTAGTAGTATTTATAGCCGTTGGCTAGCCACGTCACCGCAGCTACTGCCGTTAACAGTGGCTTAGCCGGTATCTCGATAGATAAGCACGTGTTCATGCGTCACAACAATTCTCCCCTCTTAAGGAGTGAAGCGGTCGGGGCGTCGGGTGTTCCTTTTTGACCTACGCAGTGTCACTCCAGCGCCGCCAGTCACCGGTGCCTCGTTTGTACTGTCCTCAGCTTGTGAGCCTGACGGCGTTTGCATGTCAGCGCCCGCTTGACACTGGCTCTCGCTGCTGCCGTGCACTTGAGACTGCGGCTCTCCCGATACGCTTGGGCTGTCTTCAGCCATTGATGCCTCCGTGGGGGCCTCGGGTTTAACCTCCGCTCCTTCCACACTGGTTCTCCTGGTCTTTAACTGGTCCAGGTGGCGGCGATGTTGCTCCCCATCTGCGGTCTTTACGGTTGTCATGCGCGAGCCCTCGGTGGACTCTATCACACCTGGTTTCCACTTGTCACCTGCTCCGTAGTTCTTGAACCAGATTTCCTTGCGCAGCGGTTTGCCGTTGTTGCAAGCGCCTGCAGAGGGAAAAGGTCGTGACACGATATTGTGCAGTAAACAGCGCGGCTCGTAACCGAGAAGCATGAAGGCCGGGATTTTCCCGTTTAGATGGGGGGTACGCCGATAATGAGACAGAATGTGGTCCAGGCGTGCTTGCAGACTACCGTGCGTGTTCTTGCGTAGTCCTTGCTTCACAGTACGTACCGCCCTTTCCGCCAGGCCGTTAGACTGCGGCTTGTAAGGAGCTGTCCGCAAATGAATGATGCCATTGCGCATCATATATGCCCTGAACTCCTCGCTACTAAACTGCGGCCCGTTATCAGTCACGAGAGTCCTTGGCAAGCCGAATCGGCTGAACATTGTCTGCAGTGCTTCAATTGTTTTCATTGAAGTGGCAGTCTTCATAGCAGCAACCTCGATCCATTTCGTATGAGAATCGACCACAACCATCAACATGTGACCTTCCAAGGGCCCCGCAAAATCGACATGGATTCTAGACCAGGGCTGTTCCGTTTTCGGCCAAGGAACGGGTTGTTGGGCTGCGGGCATGCTGCCGCATTCTATGCATGTTGGACACGCGTTGACAAGCTTCTCAATGTCCCGATCGAGTCCTGGATACCAGAATACAGACCGAGCCAAGTTCTTCATGGCCGTTATACCTTGATGCGCGTCATGCAGCATACGCAGCATTGGTAGCCTCGCAGCCGTCGGAATTACCGCACGATGACCCCAGTATACAATTCCGTGGCTGCAAGTCAGTTCGTCCTTCCTGTGCATATATGCGCGTAATGGCTCCTGACTGGGCTGCCAGTATCGTGGCCAGCCATTGTGAATGTATTGGCGGACTTGCGCGAGGTCGCTATCACTGCCCGTCATCTTAGCCAAATCACTCGCTGAGAGCGGACCAGAATTTAGGTGATCTGTTAGAAGAACGTACTCACGCGCATCATCTTCTGCAATCTTAGCGTTTTGCTTCTCCCGCACAGGCAAACGGCTAAGGGTGTCGGCAGGAATCAGTGCCTTCCCTGGTTTGTACTGGATTTTGTAGTTGTAGGCGCTCAGCAGGAGAGACCAACGCTGAATCCGTGCAGCGGCCATGGCTGGAACGGGCTTGTCGGGGCTGAAAAGGCTCACGAGAGGTCTGTGATCAGTGACGAGCGTGAACAGATTCCCGAGCAGATATTCCCGGAACTTTGTAACACCAAATACTACCGCCAATGCCTCTCTTTCAATCTGCGCGTAATTGCGCTCAGCAGCTGAAAGAGTTCGCGATCGGAACCCGATTGGTAGATCTTGCCCATTTACTCTGTGGTATAGTACGGCGCCAACGCCACACGATGATGCATCGGTTTCCAAGAAAAGGGGCTTACTTGGATCGTAGTGTGCCAAGAACTTTGCTTCCTCTAGCAGCCGCTTCGTTGTCCGGAAAGCGTTATCTTGTCTCGCCCCCCACTTCCAGCGTGCGTTCTTTCTTAGTAGTTCATGCAGCGGCTCCAGAACCATAGCCAAATTTCCCAGAAATGCGTGGTAATAGGTTACAAACCCCAAGAATGCCCGCAGTTCCGCAACGCACGTTGGATTCGGCATCTTTGCCATGGCGGCAGTGTTATCTGCCTTAGGTAACAACCCGTCCGCGCTTATACGATGCCCCAGAAATTCAACTTGTGCTTGCCGAAACTTGCATTTCTGGGGATGCAACTTCACACCATGCTGCCGGAAACGCCTGAAAACTTCACGCAGTGTGTCAGAGTTCCCGTGTTTTTCCGCGACTACTACGTCGTCCAGATAAACTTGAACGCCCGGAATGCCTTGTAGGATGCCTTCCATGCGTCTCTGAAAAATTGCAGGAGCAGAGGCTACACCAAACTGAAGTCGATTGAAGCAAAACAGGCCTTTCGGGGTGTTTACGACCAAAAGCTTCCTGGTTTCCTCATCAAGCGGCAACTGATTGTAAGCATCTTTCAAGTCGATAGTGCTGAAGACTTCCCCGCCGTTTAGGTTGGCGAAAATATCCCGTATTTTCGGCAATGGGTACTGCTCCGTAACGCATGCAGAGTTTGCGGTCACCTTAAAATCACCACACAACCGAATGGAACCATTCTTCTTGATCACGGGAACCAGAGGCGTGGCCCAATCCGCACTGTCGATAGGCGAGAGAATGCCATCTTTAACAAGCCGGTCTATTTCATTAGACACTTGCTCCCGCATTGCATATGGCACAGAACGAGCTTTGCAGAAACGCGGTTTCGCATTTTCATGCAACCGCAGATGAACTGCGGGACCGTTAATGCGCCCTAGACCTGGCGTAAACAAATCACTGAACTCTTCTAACAGTGCGCTAACGGAAGGTTGGTGCGACAAATCTTGCTCACCAGAGGTTGCATCGCTGGCAATGCTGAGGACGGGTCTTCCGCTATGCTCAAATGCGCTGATGATGTCACGTCCGCACAAGTCCGGGCCAGCGCACTGCAGCACGGTCAGCGTCGCTTCCAAGGTTTTTCCCGCGTACGAGACAGGAATCTTGAGCTGGCCCTTCACGGGGAGCTTGCCCAGGAAGCAGGACAACTGCAAAGACGTCTTGAGTAGCGCAGGCCAGGCATGCCGATGCTTGCAGTAGGTTTTCCACGTAATGATGGAGACCGGCGAGCCTGTGTCTACTTGCATCTTGATCGGAATCCCGCTCCAACGGAATGTGCGAATAATGGGCGTGGTCAAGTTAATAGATGCAGTGTACAAACTAAGTAGACAAAGCTCGTTGCCATCACTTGACGAGGAATGCTCTTCACAAAGTGCCACTCCTGGTTGTTTCAACGCGCACATTTTAGCTAGGTGCCCTTTCCGTCGGCAGCGAAAACACTCCGCCCGGCGAAACTTGCACTTCCCTGCCTTGTGCTCAGTGCTACCGCAACACGGGCAAGCGTCACCTGGGCTTGGTTTAGATGCCGTGTGCGTACGAGTTTTGTGGCAATACGGTTGGCCCTGCTGCTTGCTCCTTACGGCATTAATATTGCCATGATCCTTTGTCTTATCCATGTGGTCCACGTTAAGGGCTGCCATCTCTGCCGCTAACGCTATATCCTCGGCTTCTTTCAGCGTTAGCGAAGCTTTTGACAAGAGTTTCCGCTGAACGCCGGTGTCCCGCAGACCGCAAACAAGTCTGTCTCGTAACATCCTGTCCCTTGCATCGCCAAAGTTGCACCTACAGGCTTGCTTCCGAATTTCGGCAACAAAGTCCTTCACTGTTTCGTCCGGACGCTGGCGTCTTGTGAAGAACTTGTACGACTCCGCAATTTCATTGCCTTGCGGCGCGAAATGCTCAGTCAGCAGCAGAACCAGCTGCTCGTAGGCTAGCTCTTGAATCTTGACCGGCGCGCAACGTCCCGTTATTATGCCGACTGTTGCTGTACTTAAAGCTGCCGTTAGAAGAGCCCGTCGTTTCTTCGAGTCATCGATTCCGTAAGCTTCAAAATAAGATTCCAGACGCACCTGATAGGCTTCCCAACTGTCTTCCGTTTCGTCGAAACCCGGCGGTCCGGCGTGGGCCGCCATGGAGCAGACAGTGCCCGGCTGTGGGCAGCCTCGTCGCCACTGAAGTGAATCGAGAAGTGGTTGGCGAAGAACGAACAAGCTTTATTAAAGGTTAGTAGTATTTATAGCCGTTGGCTAGCCACGTCACCGCAGCTACTGCCGTTAACAGTGGCTTAGCCGGTATCTCGATAGATAAGCACGTGTTCATGCGTCACAACAGGGTTCGAACCCGGGAACTCCGGACAGTAGTCGGGCGTCTTACCACTGCACCACCCCGGCGGAGCAGACTGTTAATTGCGAAATAGCGTTTCTGCACACTAAATATGTTTTTCACTTTTTTCTTATTAATCGTGAATTTTCGCGTTGCAATGGAAAAAGGCACCGGCGTTTCTGCAACACGGGGCCTTAACGCTCTCGCGTAATACGCAAGCGCTCTCATCTTAGACGCGACTGGTCGCCTGCCTCAAAGGATCGACGAGGCGACACCTTCCTTACCTGCGGTCCTGTTCCCGATTCTGGCAGCTCAGTCGTCAGAGTGGATGCATCCGTGGTGGTCGGCGAACACCCATTGAGCGGGACGCACGACCTCGTGCATCTCGGTCATCTCGTGGAAGCCAGGGCGTCGAATACTGGAGCAGAATGGCAGGTAGATCGGAAGCCTTTTGCCACTGGCACGCCCGGGATCCGAGTGGCAGCATCGGGTTGTGGTGCTAGTGCTGCAAAAGCTCGCTTCAATGTTGGATTCTGTTACATCGGAATTGCAGACTGCGCAGCCCGCAAGGTCAGGCATCGCTACGGTCGCTGTACTCGAGAAATAAGAGCGTGTCTGATCTGTTCCAGAAGTATGTGTGCTTGCTACTCGGTGCGTTTGCTCAGGATGCGACTGGTGCTGCACGCGCTAGTGCACACCACGTTCGCAATGTCTCGTGCAGCCCCAGCTCTCTCACCAATTTCTTTGTTTGCCTGCACACTTGTACTGTGGACACTTAAACCTGAGGAAGGGAGGATGATGGGAGTGAAAGTGGAAAGAGATATTGAGGAGCCATAGGGGAGGGCTTCGGAGTAATATCGGCCAACCGGGGATCTGTAACGTCAATGAACATTAGAGATCTCAAGGTATTCGAAATTACTTCGCAGCCTTCCACTATGGCTCCTATTTCTCTATTTCCGCTTTGCCTCCTATATTCCTCCCTTCTTCTACCGCGTGGGTCAGGGGTCCACAGTACGTGCGACAGATACTGCGCCTTTCCTTCTCTGTTGCACAATCAATATTATTATTATTATTATATTATGCTTGAGTGGCCTATACATACGGCGACGAAAAAGGTTTGTGCCAATGTGGGAACAGAAAGAGTGATCAGTTTTGCATCTTTATCAGGCTCAGAATGGAAACAGAATGACAGCAGTCAATCTAAGCTGCGATGTCACAATGCTCATTGTGAGCTTGGGTGCCTTTGATTGTAATGTAAGTGCCACCGAGAAACTAGACAGAAGCCTTTTCTTTCCTAAGAAACCTAACAAAAGATGTTTAACACTTATCCAGTCTGCCAGTCTCTGATATACGAATATTTTTGGAATGAAAAGTTTGTGCTTAAGGCGGTATCGTGTCTACTGCGTAAAACTGGCGATGCATTTGTGCGGGATCCGTGGAATATCACAGACATGACCGATAATAATAATCTTTATCAGCAGGACTATACCCACTGCAAGGGGAAAGCCTCCTTCCACGCTACTCCGATTAGCCCACTCCTGCTCCATCTGCATCCACTTGACCTGTGTAGACGTAACCTCATTCACCTACCACCTACTGTTCTCCTGCTCCTTGCTACGATTTCCTTCCCTTGGAATCCAGCTTCTTAACCTTCACGACCATCAGTTATCCTCTCTTCGCACTACATGTCCTGCCCATGCCCGCGGATACAACTCTATAATGTTGTAAGCCGAAAAATGGCAGTGGTTAGTGAATCAATGAGGCTCCGGAAATAGTGTGGTAGCGTGGACGTTTGGATTCGCTCTCAACGACATAGAGAAGGCTAAGTCGTTAGCGTCTGTGGCGCGACACAGCTTCCCAAGCTGATGCCGCACATGTTCAAATATTGGCTTACACATTGAAGTGCCTGCGTGATCTTGATTTCAGACTGCCTTTTTGACAGAAATGGAAGCTGAAGAAGACGGCGACGCACAGGGCGAGGTAAGATGAGGTAAAACTTTGTGAAGGTATCTCGAATAACAGTTTGTGGGGCGAGTTTGTGCGCCGCAGTTCTTGGTGTTTGGGTTGTGAAGGCGGAGGTGGTAGAAACCTTTATTGCCAAATATACAACTGGTGTCGTCGAAGCACTCTGCATGGCACTTGGGTGCTCTCTCAGTGTGAAGGAGACGCCGTTACAACGCAAAAGATATTCCTTGGCGTGAAATCCTCCTCATGGCACTGGAGATGATCCTGCGCTGGCCTTGTGTTGAAGTTCTGGTTATAAGGATCTTAGAGTAAGAGACTCTGCGACGTTCGGTGACGGCGGATGAGTGAAGGCGGAATTATATGGAGAATATTTAGAAGTGTCCTGGTTTGCCGCAAAATATGCACGAGGGAGAGAATTTTGTGTAGGTATAGGGGATGTAGAAGGTTAGGGTATGGGGCCGTCTGAGTCTGCACCTGTCGTCTGCAGACTCTTCAGTGGTGGAGTCTGCACCACAGCCTGCGCTATGATTGAGTTTGGGACTGGGCATGTATATTCCATTCGTTTGGGTCAGTAGTACGAGAGCATATCGCGGAATGATAACAGGGGTTCCCGGCTCGACTCAGCCCGGAATGCGAGATCTCATACTATGGAATTACCCTCGTCGTTTCTAGGGAGGTGGGTATGCGCTAACACATTCCAAATCTCAAAAATTAACGCAATAATACAATCACATTTGCCAAACAGCATTTGCCCATGGTTAGTACACACTTTAAAACATGTCACAATGCGGTAACATAGTTTCACACATCCTTTCAAATGAAAAGCGCACAAATCCAAGGCACAGTTTCTCCAATACTTCTGTACGCAACTAGCGCTTCCCACTTGAAAACATTAGTTTATCTCAAACATTTAGCTACTCCAGCTCTCTTCCTGAAAAAGCACTTGCTTTTAATTCTTACGGAGGTTAGGTTCTTTTTCGTGGTTCTACGTATACTTTTCATTCACGATTTTAAACTCGATTTTGTGTCTGCTGGTACTCAATTCGGATTTCCGATCGGAAGCTGGGCTTTTGTCTCTGATACTGCTAGCATGGAGCCTGCCGACCCAACTGGCACCGGCATGCCTAGTACGGCTTCGTGTTGGTCATCTCCTTTCTTCTCGGCCTGTGCTGCTCTCGTTGCGTTTGCGCTTCCGGTCCTTCAGCCGCTTCTGGGTTGTCTTTCTTCGAGCGCTCTCTTGCTCGACATCACCTGCCATGCATAGGTAGGCAAAATCATGTGTGCTCACTCAGGCTCACTCAGAAAAATTTGATCCATCTGCGGGCTCACTCTCACTCAGACTCGCAAGGCCCAGACTCACTCACCCTCATGAGCTCAAACTCACGCAAGCTGGCGACTCACTCGGGCTCACTTAGACTCATGAACTCAAACTCATGCAAGCTGTCGACTCACTCGGGTGCACTCAGATTCATTAATAATCTGGGCTCACTCACTCATTTCAACTCACGATTCATTTGAGCTCACTCATTTCGACTTACTCATTTTTGACTCGCGACTCATCTGCACTCACTCACTTCAACTCATGACTCATCTAAACTCAGACTCATCATGGACTCACTCATTTCAACTCACGACTCATCTGAATTCACTCATCTCGATTCACTCATTTTTGACTTAAGACTCACCTGCACTTACTCACTTCGACTCATGACTCATCTCAACTCAGACTCATCTGGACTCACTCATTTCAACTCACGGCCCATTTGAGCTCACTCATTTCGACTCATCGGGACTCACTCATTTCCACTCTCGACAAGCAACGAGTGACGGCCCTATATCTTGTATAGGTAGGCGGAAGGCAGTACATTAAAAAACGCGGGATTTAAATAGAAAAACAAAACATTACATGATGAGGCTATTTTTTCAGTAATGAACGAGTTGAAAGGCTACGGGAAAAGGGAAAAAATATGGTAGAAATTATCTCTTTTAAGCTTATAATAGTACGAAAGCACGGTCTTTTTAACTATAGCACGGGCCAAATTTTGGAAATGGCTATGGCCGATCTGGTGGTTGCCCTCTTGTCGGGCACAGTCAGTAATGGTTGGACACCAATTAAAAAGGTGAAACTTCGAAGGTTGTCTAGGTAAATTCTAGAAATTGTCATGCCCAACTTTGTAGGTAACCGTAGTGTTGAGGATGGTCAATGCAATTAGGAACTGATCGCATTTGATGCGAATTGGCCAAAATCAAATTTCGAGGGTTGGTAAACCGTGTGTGACCCGAACTAAAATTTGGAGGTCACCATCGTGTTCGCCGTAAGCGAGTTATGCTGTACTTCATTTTGATCCGAAATCGGCCGAGGTCAATCTACTCGGGTCAGTGGACCAAATATGAGGGTGGGCACAGTCAAATTTGGAGGTCACCATCTTGTTCGCCATAGTCATAATAAATTGGACTCATTTTTGCCCAAATCAGTCGCGGTCAAATTTCGGCAGTGGGCGGGCAAAGTTTATGGCAGCCCTGGAAGTCACCATCCTAGTCGTCGTTGGCGAATTATGTTGGACAGGTTTTGGACCAAATCAACCGAAGCAAAATTTCAGCTATACCGAAGTGCGTTTAAATTACCCATGTACGTAGCCACGTATTTGTGACCTACTCAAACAGGCTACCCAATTAGAGCAATGGCATACAAAAAGAAATATCGGACAAGATTATTGGTCTGTGGTGGAAGCATATGACTTCTTTCACAATAAGAAAGAACGTTAAAGAATGTGGTTACACAAAGGTCTCTTCGAACTTCATCAGCCTGATATTATTAGCTATGCACGGCTAGCCTGGGTCGTTCGCATCACTGTGCACCAATGAGCAGTTAACTCGTGAAATCCTTTGAGAGATATTCCGAATTAAATAATCAGCAAAGAAAGAACTATATTGCCACCGCAACACAACACGCCAACGAGAACAAATGTTCGATTAACCTGCATTAATAGGCATAGTCGAAATCATTGCGCAACAAACAACACCGAAATTTCTCTACATAATCAGCTCACCAAGAAACTTGTTCATTATTAGAATTACACAGGCAAATGGAGTCCGCTAGGATCTTAGTAGCGACTTCAGCCCATTACTCTCACTCCACCACTTCAGATCATGATTCTTCAACCTCTGAGCAAGAATTCATTTGATTTCATAGGAACGTTTTAGGTCGGACTCAGCACGACTCAGATCATGATCTAAATGTGAGTCCGGACTCACGACTAAGATCATGATCTGAATCTGAGTCCGGACTCATTCAAACTCAGATCTTGATTTGAGTGTGCGTCCGGACTCACGACTCAGATCATGATTGAGTGTGAGTCCAAACTCACCGCTCAGATAATGATCTGAGTGTGAGTCCGGACTCACTCACAACTCAAATCATGATCTGAGTGTGCGTATGGACTCATTCACAACTCAGAGCATGATCTGAGTGTGAGTCCGGGCTGACTCACGACTCAGATCATGATCTGAATGTGAGTACGGGCTCACTCAAACTCAGATCACGATCTGAGTGGGCCTGAGTGAGCCCGAGTGAGTCGACTCATGAGTGTGTTCGCCTACCTATGCTGCCATGCAGGTTTTAGTTTTCTGCTCATTTTCTCTTTATTTCGCACCTATTCGAAGGGCACGTTAGCTCTAATAATTTTGTCATTATTTGAAAATCGCTCTCTTGATAGAGCATCTCGTTGAAAACCACTTTATTCTCCCTGAGGTCTTTTACATTATTCCTTCTCTTTACGACATCCAGTAATACCGCCTTAGAACAAAGCTCATTTTCACTGTGAGACTCGTTCTCCTTACTTTCAGTTGCCTCTTGCTCCTCAAAGTTGTTCTTGAAATCCCCCACAGTAGCGCAGGCATAACTTTCCTTCATTTCTGAATCCTAAATTTTATGACCTGCATTGTCAACGTCCTCTGAGAAAAAAACTTCCTCATCGTACTCACCGAGAACTTCCTAAGTAGTCGAGCCTTTACTCGAAACCGTTTCTTCTACTTCATGTACACTGGTGTCCTCAGCTTGAGTTACTTTCCAACTTTCATGCTCGCTGGTACTTGATCCCTATTTCTCACGGTCATACGCGAACTCAAGCTCCGTAAAATAGGTATTGCCAGGTTCCCGCTTTTCCTCAAGCGTAGGGCTCACAAATGAATCTTCTGGCTCTGCAACCACATTCGCAATTTCTGCGCAGTTTCTGTCATCTGAAGGGATCCATTTCTGCTTTCCTTAGAAAACTCAATTCCAATGAGGTCTTCACGCGATATGTTGTAGGAGCGGACTGTTCCACAACCCTACTTTGATCTTTGGAGCTAGCGCGAACTTCTTTTGGGATTGTCACCGAGCGAGTCCATACACTTTCCTACCCTATATAGGGACAGGTTACCTACACATGCTCGATGATACCCTTCAAAGGCTGAACTTCAGGGAGTTTCTTCAGATCATCTCTCTCTTTTAGGAATTCCCTCTCTCGTTCTGCTTGCCTCCCGAGCCATTCTCTCTCTCTTTCGTCTCTAACTTCTTTCTTTTGGTCCACTGATTCTTGCTTTTCTGCTCCTGAACTGCCGATATGCTAACGCAAATTACTTGCTGTAGCATACACAACCGCTTCAGCGCGGGACCTCTCACTATTGCTCTGCTGCCTCACAGTTTATGACTAGTTCGTAAAGCCTTTCGACTCGTTCTCGGTTCACTGAGCCAGATTGCACAAACATCCTGTTGAGGACGCCAGAATAATTGTCATCCGTTAATAATTATAATTTATTAACCGTGAGCTACTATTGATGTGCACACTCCAAGCCGCCCTTAGAATGAGTGTGGGCAGCTGTTACGGTCTGAAAGGAGATGCCCTCAACTTACGTGACAAGGTCAGCCAGAACTCAGCTACCTGTAGTGACAGAAGGGGGTGGCCGCCTGGTGCCCAGCTTTCGGCGGTTCAAGCCAGACTAACGGTCGAAATCAGAAATGTTGATGTAGTGATTATTTTATTAGGAAAAGATTTTTGCTAGCCCCGGTATCTGCTATCTGATATCTGAAGCACCTTAAATGGGGCTGTGGAAATAAAGGGATAGCAAGGAAGGGGTAAAGGAAGTCAAAGAGGTGAGTGATAGGGAGAAAGGACAGGGGAGGTAAAATAAAAAGAATTATATGCACTATATGACACAATATTGCTACCAACACACGTAGCAAGCCGCAGAACAACCGAGCTGGCCCTTTTTAATGAAGCGAAGCTCGAGAAAGACGAGGACGACGCTCTGCCACGTGCCACTACATTCGGCCACTTGGTGGCGGCAGAGATGAACAGCGGTGTGGCATTGCCCCCTTCCAAGAGGCATCGCCCGATACCGCAAACGTAGGGGCACAATAGAAAAGCGGGGCAAGTTATACGGGAGAGTCTCTGGCTCTGGTTGGGACCCTAAAACGGTTTAACGATTGTAATATGGCTTCATTCTGGCCATATTACAATCGTTACTATTGTAATGTTGTAATATTACAATATTACAATAGTAATATTACTATTTCAGACTCCGGCTGCCGAGAAAAGTGGGCAGTGCTTTGTGGTAGAACCTCGTAGTTCACCGCGCTGAGGCGACGGAGCCCTTCGTAGGGTCCAAAGTAACGCCGCAGGAGCTTTTCAGAGCGCCCTCGTAACCGTATTGGGCTCGATACCCAGACTTTGTCACCGGGCGTGTAATTCACCTCTCGGTGTCGCAGGTTGCAGCGGTGGGAGTCGTGTACTTGTTGATGCCGAATTCGCTGTCGGGAAAGTTGGCGTGCGGCTTCCTCGTCACGAATAAATTAGTCAGCCCTCACGACAGTGGAGGGAGCAGAGTCCGGAAGAAGCATAACATCCAGTATAGTCAAGGGTTCGCCTCCATAGACCAAATGAAATTGATTGAAGCATGTAGTTTCCTGGAGCGCAGTGTTGTATGCGAACGTGATATACGGCAGAATTCGGCCCCAGTTCCCATGGTCGTTGTCTACATACATGAAAATCATATCGGCAATTGTCTTGTTAAGCCACTAGTTAGTCCATTAGTTTGAGGGTGATAGGCTGTTGTCTTTCGGTGAGTGGTGCCCCTGAGTCGAAGGACCTCGCTCGTGAGCGCCGACGTAACCGAGGTTCCCCTGTCAGTTAAGACGACTATTGAGGCACCGTGACGGAGTATAATGTTATGAATGAAGAAATGCCCAACTTCCTCTGCGGTACCACGGGGAATGGCCTTGGTCTCACAGTAGCGACCGAGGTAGTCAGTGGCAACCGCTATACACCTGTTACCGTGGAGGACTTCGGGAATGGGCCCATTAAGTCCATGCCGACTTGTTGAAAGGAAAATTTCGGGGCATCGGTAGGCTACAAGAGCCCAGCTGGTTTAATGGGCGGTGTCTTTTGCCACTGGCGCTCACGGCAGGTACGGACGTAGCGGTGCACAGCGGCAGCTAGCCTGGGCCAGTAGTACTTTCGGCGTATCTGTGCCAACGTGCGAGAAAAACCGAGATAGCCAGAAAAAATGTCGTCGTGGCACGCACGAAGAACTTTCGTCATGAAGCGTTGTGGTTACTACAAGCGGATAAGCAGTTTTGTTGGACCGTAGTTCTTGTAGAGTACACCATCGCGCAAGCAAAATGACGACAGTCCGCACCTGAGGAGTTGAGGAGGAGATGACACGGTTCCTTCGAGGTATTAGACAAGGGGCAAAAGTTCAGATTCGGCCGGCTGATTTCGGGTTAAGGTGGATGTCGTGATAACACCGAAGAAAGCGGAATCGTCCTCGAAGCCGTCCGCGTGGCAGGGAATGGGGGCGCGGGGCAGACAGTTAGCATCATCGTGTTTCTTGCCGAACTTGTGCACGATAGTAACGTCAAATTCTTGCAACCGAAGGCTCCATTGAGCAATCCGACCCGATGGATCTTTCAGGTTTGCCAGCCAGCATGGCGAGTGATGGTCGCTCACGACAAGAAACGGACGACCGCGCAAGTACGGACAAAATCTCATGACTGCCCACACAACAGCGAGACACTCCTTTTCCGTAGTTGAATAATTTATTTCGGAACGGGACAAAGTGCGACTGGCGTAAGCAATGACGCGTTCTGCGCCATCCTGCCAGCGAACTAGGATCGCACCAAGGCCAACGTTACCAGCATTCATGTGCATTTCCGTGTAGGCCTCTTCGTCGCAGTGGCCAAGTATAGGCGTACATTGGAGACGGGACTTGAGTTCCATGAAGGCTTTTTCCCGGTCGGGGCCCAAACAAACGGTTCGACATCTTTTGTCAGGCGGGTCAGAGCGATCTTGGAAAAATTGTGGACAAAGCGACGATAGTATGTGCAGATGCCGAGCAATTTGGCCGAGAAATATCAGCTCATTAAAAGCAAAGTGGCATTTTTCGGGTTTTAGAGAGAGACCGGCCGATCGGATGGCCTCGAAATCAACGCGCAAACCGTTTCTGGTGTTCGTCGAACGTGTCCGTGGAAATCACAATGTCGTCTAGATTATACGAGCCATGACTGCCACTTCAGGCCAGAGAGTACGGTGTCCATCATTCGTTGAAATGTGGCAGCGGCCGAGCACAAGCCAAACGGGAGTACTTTAAACTCATACAAACCGTCCGGCGTAATAAAAGCGGTCTTCTCACGGTTTCGCTCGTCAACCTCTATTTGCCAATATCCACTGCGGAGGTCAAGTGAAGAAAAGTAAATGGCATGGCGAAGACGATCGAGGGAGTCGTGTATGCGTGGCAGGGGGTACACATCCTTTTCGTGATGTTGCTAAGGTGTCTGTAATCCACGCAGAACCTCAGGTGCTTCGCGACGAGGACAACAAACGAAGCCCAGGGGCTCGTGGACGGTTGGATAATGTCGTCCTGGAGCATTTATGTTACTTGGCGGCTGATGGCGTCACGTTCTTTTGAAGACACGCGGTAAGGACGCTGACATAGTGGAAGTTGGTCGTCGGTAAATATAATTCGGGGCTTCGTTAGTGGCGTCTGTCGGACCTTAGAGGTTGATACGAAACAATCGCGGAACGAATTGACAAGATTCTCTGTTCAGCGTTTCTGTCTGGGAAAGAGGTGCGGATTCACATCGGTCTGGATGGCTGTAGACATCGCATTGTCGAGGTCTGATGTGTTGGATAAAGTGTACTGGCCTGTATATCTCCCAGTTCTTCAAAATAAGCGACCGTCGTGTTTGCCGTCAAATGTCGGGGTTCACACGTGAAGTTCGTCACTAGCACTTCGGTTTGCCCACGGACAAGCTCGACAAGGCCCCGAGCTACACAAACGTGTCGAGTGAGAAGCAATAACGTGTTAGCTTCAGCAACGCCACGCGTGCCGGTCCTGTGATTACATTCGACTGTGTTGAACTTGCTCGTACGCGGAGGGATCGTTATGTGTCGTCACAGACGCGCAATACCGTTTTCCGGAAGTCCATATTGCTATCCACGGCTCGCTTGGTTGAAAACGATAACATCAGCTGCCCCGGAAAGTCTATAACATCACCATACTCTTGAAGAAACTTCATGCCGAGAATTAGATTTTTGCAGCACTCCTGTAATATTGCAAAGAAGCCAGAGAATGTAAAACCGCAGATCTCTATGCGGCAAGTGCACATGCCAATCGGCGTCATCACATTGCCACCGGCGGTGCGCATCATTGGCCCAGACCAAGGCGTCAGAACCCTACAGAGTGCCGTGGCTAGCCGGCTGCTCATGAGGGAAAAATTGGCGCCGGTATCCAGAAGTGCGGTCACATCACAGCTGTTGGCGGTTACAAATACGTCCCCGGAAACAATGCGTTCGCAGCACGTCAGTAAGTTTGTCGCATCAAATCGTCGGATGGAGGTTGTTTAATCTGAGACGTAGCGGCGGCCTCACCCCCGGAGGTCGCCCAGTTTAGTTTTCGCGAGGGAACGTGCCTCTAAATTGCCCAGAGGAGGAGTATCGACTGGGTGAATCAAAACGCCTCGAGGATGACGATCGCGACTGCCTTTGTGGTGATGTCGGGTGCATCTCGTTAGCAGCCAGGTATTCGTCAATCTCCTGTGGTCTTTCGCAATAGAGGGGTCGAGGCGCGTTTGGTGGAAATCCTTTTGAACCTATTTTCCGGTGTGGGCAATTGCGAAGATTTTGGCCAGGCTCACCGCAGTAATAACAGAGCGACCGTTCGTTGGACGTGCGCCACAAGTGCGCCTTGTTGATAACGGAACGCTGGTCTTGCTGCGGCTCGACGGGGCGCAGACCTTGTTGCTGCTCGACGAGGCGCAGGTAGCGAAGCAGTGGTCCGGCAATGGGGCGGAATGAATGTGGCTCGGGTGCAGGTCGACGTAGGACATCACTATAAGCCATAATGCATGGATCCGGTTGTGGTGCTGGTGGTGGCTGCACCGCTCTCCGGATTTCATCACTGATGACGCCCCCGGTAGAATAATTCATTGCAGGTGGAGTATCCAAGTAGAGGTTCTGCAGCTCTTCGTGGACAATACTCCTCACAAGCTCCCACAACGCCTCGTCCTTGGCTGCTGGCTTCGACGCGCGGTAGGATGAGGCCGCTACGCTTGTCTGGTGGTCGTATTGGGTATTCCGTTCCTGTAGTGAACGTTGCATGCTGACAGCTTTTCTCGAGAAATCTACGACAGTTCTTGGAGGGTCGTCGCGAATGAGGCCAGCGAACAACTGTTCCTTCACCCCGCGCATGAGGTGCCGTACTTCCGTTGCCTCGTACATGGTAGGGTCGGCCCGATTGAAAAGTCGCGTCATGTCCTCGACAAACATTGCCACGCTCTTATGTGACTGCTGAGACCTGAACGGATTGCAATCTTAGCGTTTTCTTCGCGCGCACTCGAGCTCAATGTTGTAAGCAACTCACGGCGAAAGGCTGCCCAGTTGACAAACGAGGCCTCGTGGTTCTCAAACGACGTCTTGGCCGAGTCTCGCAGCGCGAAGTACACATTCAATAGCTTCCGCACGTCGCCCTAATGGTTTAATGCGGCCACAGTCAAAACTGGGTCGTCGTCCCATTGGTTGAATGCGGCAACACGGTCAAAACTGTCCAACCAGTTTTCCAAATCCTCGAATCGGCCACCGTAGAATGACGGCGGTGATCAGGGAGCGAGAAGGACAAACGGTGGGGCGTTGCTGGAATGCTGGCTTGTCTGGCTGCCTGTCGTGGATGTCATGGCTCGCAGCGGATTGGTCAGTGGTTCGAACTCAAGTTGTAGGCCTCGAAGGCGGCGGCTCGCTTTATGGATGGGAGTGACGTCCTCGCGTCGATTAGCAGCGTCACTGACGTCTTCGGGGGCAATGTAACTGAGATTTTTCCCAGCACTTCCACTAAATGTCACCAACACACGTAGCAAGCAGCAGAACAACCGAGCTGGCCTTTTTTAATGAAGCGTAGCTCTAGAGTGACAAGAACGATGCTCAGCCATGTGCTAAGACATTCGGCCACTTGGCGGCGCCAGAATATAGACAGCGGTGTGGCAATATACAGTAGTTTGCTTGAGGCTCAACCACAAATGTCTTAGGTGACTGAGCACTCGGCACATCAGGCGGACCACTGCAAAAGCTCTGCATCCATGTAAGTGTTTACAACGCACGCACGTACATACTGTACACAACACTGGTGACCAACGTGGGGCGATCGGCCGTTACCGTCCGGAATAGTACAAGTGGAGCGTTCGGTCATAGCGCGCACTATCTGTACCGCGATTTGTGTGATATTGTCTTCCCAGAACCGTTGCACAGGTCCATATAGAGTGGCGGCCCTGGCACAAATGAATTAAAGAGAGTAAAGAAAATACAAGTTCCCTCAGGAGCTAAGACCTTTTTTGCGAAAGCAATACTACTCCCACTTTCAGCCCTTTGCGTAGCCACGGTCGGTAGGCACGTTTCACCTTTAATCAGCCCAGATGGCTGTGACGTCATACCAGCTGCGAGAGATGGGCTACCAAGTCGAATCGTGGGGTGGCGGCGGTCGGTAGGCACGGCTCGCTCCAGCTGGAGTAGCGCTGCGTCCACGTGGAGGCGCTGCTGTCACCTCTTCTCTCGCAGTTAAGAGAAGGAAAACGATGGGTATATAAATGTTCTCGCCCTACAGGGCTGGGACGGTACGTCAACGCCGCTTGTGGCGGGAGCTAGCCAGTCACCGAATTTTTATCTGTTGTAGGTCGTCATTGCACCCGCCACCACTTAGGTGGTGGAAAAGGGCTGTTGCGGCGTGCGTCTTTTTCTCCCTCTTTTTTTCTTTTTTTTCTACTTCCTCTCTTCTGTCCGCACGAGGCAGCGGAGGATACCCAGCTAAAGAGCCAATAACAGGCCCATGAATTTGCTTTTTCTTCTTCCTACAGCCGCAACAACAACAGCTGAGGCAGGTCCGTCATTGCACTCGCCACCGCTTAGGTGGTGGACGATGGCTGTTGCCGGCGCGCGTCTTTCACTTTTCTTTTTCTTTCTTCTATACTTTCTTTCATGTGTCCGCATGAGGCAGTAGAGGTGGCTCAGCTACAGAGCCAGTAGCAGGCCCGTGAATTTGCTTTTTCGTCTTCCTACAGCCACAACAACAACGCATTTCATTTTCCTTCTTCCTACAGCCAAACAACAACAGCTGAGGCACTCGCTACGCATCCTGTTAAACAGAAAGAAAAGTGACGCCGGCTCGATGAAGCCAGGAAACGACAGCGGGCTACAGAGACAGATGAAGAACGAAAACAGCGTCTTGCTTCTCTTGAATCGTCCTCAACCGATGACGACTCTGAATGGAATGTAATGGACTCTTTGAACAGTGAAGACTCTTTGTCGACGTGTTATTAGCCGTGCTATTATAGCTTTCGCAACCTACTGGCCTTAACGAAAGCTAAGCACCAGCTAACGTTTTTTTAAATTGCATACCAGAACAGTAATGAACTGTTTGGAGGGAAGGGGCTTTTTTATTGTGGGGAGCACATTGTGTCATCTGTAAGCAGCCAGAAACAATTAGAGCAAATTTTTTTTACTTTCTTGGGAAGGGGTATATTTCAGGGATGTATTACAACAGAACATAAAGAAGGATTTTCCACTATAGACTCGCAAATCATTCGATATTTAAGCATAGAGAATGAGGATGGGGTTTCATTTGACGTAATTATTCTGATGGGCCTCCACTGTATATGGCGCTCCAGAATGGCAGGCTATAACTGTGATAGGGATGCCAGACCTGCTCGAATTTATTTTCGGGAGAGTATGAAGTAGTTTATTCCCGTCAAGAAAGTTGCTGCAGAACCTCCTGAATGACTCTCAAGACTATAGAGCCCTTTGTTGTCGCTGCGGGAGTTTTAATGCGACGAGGCCAGTCTAAAACCGGCTGATGATGACATTCATTCATGTACATTGCCTTGTGTGTCTTCTTTATTGCGAAAGCAATACTACTCCCATTTTCCCCCGCAGGGGGCACCTGTTAAAGCAGGTGTTTGCGTGTACTGTGCGATACCACGGACCCCAGCACCCACGCTTAGCCGTGCGTGGCATCGCCGTGTCTGGGGAAAAGGGGATCCTGGTGGTTGAGCCGATGCCGAGTGTTTGGACCTTTATGGCCCCTCGGCGGAGGCAACACCCCACTTTGGCCCACGCTTCCCATAGACGGTACCCCCGGGCTGACCCACCCGGGGGAAATCGGCAGTCGCCTTTTCCTGTCCTCCACTTCATCTTTCACTTTCCTATCTCTTTTCTCAGCACTGTCCTGTCTCCTCCTCATTTCTTGTTTTTCCTTTTTTTTGGCGGCGAGGGTTAACCTTGTGTGGAGTAGCTGCCCTGAGTTGCCCATATTTGGTTATAGTAGCGGTGTACTGCTGGCGTGAGCAGGACTTCTTGCAAGTTCCTGTCCCGTCCCCTCGTTGGGCTCCATGGTGGGTGGCAGGCACAACTACCGAAAACACAAACCCTTTCATGGATTCTTTCTCCCAAACAAATGATCGCCCTCCAAACAAACGAGGGCGGACCGATGCTACAAGCCATTTCTTTGTGAAAACAAAAGAGACTTTCCCAAATTTCTATGTCATACATAGCGAGGAGCTAGAAAAATCCGCTCGAAAAATCTCCCCTTTCATAGTGTCAAAGTGTCTCACTAAAGACCTGGGCCCTGCATACAAAGTATCAGAACTTGCAAATGGTGACCTCGTGCTAGAAGTACAAACCAAGTGCCAGTTCTCCAACCTGAAAAACATTGTGTCGCTTGGGGACATCCCCGTCGTCATCACTCCCCACCGATCCTAGAACATTGTAAAAGGAGTAATATCTGAGATAGTCTTCATTGCTCTCACTGAAGATGAAATGGCAGAAGGACTAGCAGACCAAAACGTCATAGCGGTTCACAGAATAAAAATCCGAAAGGATAACAAGGAGATCCCTACAAAACATCTGGTTCTGACTTTCAATAGCTGCACCCTCCCAGAGTCAATTGAAGTCGGACACATCAAAATAAACGTCCGACCGTACATCCCAAATCCGAGGAGATGCTTCAATTGCCAGAAATACGGCCATGGTTCGCAAAGTTGCTGTGGCCGCAGAACTTGTGCGAAATGTGCTGCGAACGACCACAACTCTGATAACTGCACCACAGACCCACGCTGTGCAAACTGTGAGGGGGATCACCCCGCATACTCTCGATCCTGCCAAAAATGGAAAGAAGAAAAGCAGATCATAACACTAAAAACAACAAAGAACATCACATACAAAGAGGCACGTACCCAGTACAACAAAACCAAGAACACATTTCAGTTCACAGCGAAACCAAATCTCGCCGATGTGGTGCGACAGGGCGGGGCACCACAGCGGCCTTCGGCACCTACCCAGACCTCAAACGAGGCTGAGGTAGTGCCATCCCCTGCCCCGGTGGAAGCAGCTCCCGCTCCTCCACCACCCCCAAAACAGGCTACGCGTCCCTCAGGGTCGGCGGGCCACAAGACCTCCGCCCACGAGGCAAGGTCTAAAAAGAAAGAACACGTGCCTCTGGCACGTTCGTCCAGCACCTCAGACGAGATAATGGACATAGGCCAGGACAGCTCTTTGCCGTCTTCGTCACAGAGACGACGGAGCTCCTTGGAACGAACCAAAACAGACAAGGCCCGAATCACGGGCCCTGGAAAAACCTAACTTAATTTCCAAGCTTTCAACAAAATAAGATGGCATTCCTGGTACAGTGGAAATGTAGAGGACTTCTAAAGAATATTAATGACATAAAAGACATTCTAGAACTGTCTCGTCAGTTGCACTGTGCGTACAGGAAACAAATTTAGGTTGCATGCACTCGAATATACTCAAAAAATATCAAGTCTTCCGCCGAGATCGAGAGCAAGCAAGCAGGCTTTCGGGTGGTGCGGCCATCATATTGCAAAGTGGAGTTCCAGCTCAAGAACTGAAATTAAACACTCCCTTAGAAGCTGTAGCAGCCACAATAATTGCCTTTAAAACTCTTACTGTGTGTTCTGTCTATCTTGAACCAAATCTTAAAATAACACTCCATGATCTAGAAAACCTTTTTTGCCAACTACCAGAGCCCTACCTAGTAGTAGGAGATTTTAATGCATTTTGTGGGGAAGTGAGAAAAGTGATACACGTGGACAGCTTATCGAGGATTTTATTCTTAGTTCAGACATTTGCTTGTTGAACTCCTGTAAGCCCACGTACTGTTCACCAAGGTCAGGAAAAATGAGTTTTTTAGACTTGGCTTTTAGTTCACCTTCCATTTTTAATGATTTTAAATGGGATGTTCTGAACAACCCGTATAGTAGCGACCACCTGCCAGCAATAATCAGCTTATCATCCTCACCATCAGTCATGCCGACCAAACCGAAACGGTGGAAACTTCACTTAGCAGATTGGGAGATTTTTAAAGTAGAGGCGAATCTAGGAGCAGTTTTCTCAGATGCCCTTAGTGTCGACAGACTAAATGAGTTGTTCACGACTTGCATTATCACTGCCGCTCATCTCACCATTCCACAGTCCTTAGGTGTGGTGCGACAAAAACACAAGACGTGGTGGTCTCGGGAATGTAAGGAGGCCAAAAAGCGACAAAATA
>JAJIZL010064099.1:0-29103 GCA_023969395.1 Amblyomma maculatum | reverse complement strand
AGATTTTCACCGAATTTGCATCTATCGGGATGATGCCCCGCAAACTACAACAAGCCGACGCATGAAAAGCGACCTAGGGCTCGCAAGGCGCGAGCATCCGTTGCCCGAAAAGCGCGCCAGCTTTTGTTCGGGTGGCTCGGGCGCTGTGAAACGGGGTATTTGGCATCTGAGTTTGAGGCTTATTTCCAGAAAAAAGCAAATACTAAAAGTTATTTGACGTCACATCCGTCGAGAGAATCACTGCATCCTCCTTTCCACTTTGGTTCTGGGCGCGCATGCGCAGTTCACGGAGCCGGCTCTCTGCAAGTTCAGGTTCCTTGGACAGCTTACCCCTCGCTGCTGCAACGGTCGTCGTGGCCTCCGCCCCGGAGTGGCCGCGTTCCTGCACCCAGGGCCTGCTGTCACCGTCAACCGGGCCAAGACAAACGGTTTCCGGTCGGCTACGGAGCGAGCCAGTCGGGGTTCGTGGAACGGGCCCCTGCGTCCAGCACGACGAAAGCTGCAGCAAAGAGCCCGCCTTGGCGCCGTTCGGTGCTCGCGGCCGTGGCTTCACCAGCGGGAGCAGCTTGGCGCCCCGCTGCCCTCGCCATCGGCGGCGTCAACAACGGAGGGAAAAGAGGCTGGCCGGGAGGGAGCGGACGACCCGCTGAGGGGGGCCTGCAACACGCTACGCAACGCGAAGACGCAGTTCCTGCCCGTCCCCCGGCAGACTCCCCTGGCTGACCGAGGATGAATGCAGCACCGCGCCTGCAGCCATCGACACTTCCAAGGCTGGCCCGGTGACGGTGAAGAAGCGGGACCTGCGGCCGCCGCACGTGTGTCCCCAGCTCCAAGGTCGTCTCCTGTGGTCGTCGGCCTTGCCTCCCCCCTCCGACACCCGTGGCTGTGAGCTGTCTGCAACTTTTTATATATTGGCACTTTTCTTTGGGTTTAAACGGTTTTCTTTGTGTTTAAAAGTTAAACGGCGTTTAGCCGGCCCCCTCGATATATCTGTCGGTGAACGTGACTACTTTTAGCCGTACGGCGGTTTTAAGGAGGGGGGGATGTGGGGATTCACAATCCCCTTCCTCCATTATAACGCCCGCGCGTAATTAACACGCGTGATTACGCGCGCTGGCAGAGAGGTTGGCGGAGGTGAGGGCACGCTGGCCACCCCCCGCCGCCTCCCGGGACTGCAGCGACGCTGCCGCGGGCTTCCCTCTTTCCTGCCGGCGTAGCCGGGAGACCTCCTCTCCCGTTCCGTGTCGAGGAGCGCGACTGCAGCAACTCGCTCGGGGTTCCTCGGCGAATGGGCAGCGCGCGGTTCATGATTTCCGCCGAGGAGACCACCGCCGTCACCGAGAATCGCCCGCTGACCGTAGGCTCTTACCGCAACGGGATGCGAGCGAGAAGCAGTGTCAGGTGAGAAGACTCCTCCTCTCACCTCCTTGGCGCGCTTCCCTATTAGGTGGTTGTTATTGCACTCCCGTACGCGGCTTTCGCTCGCTACACGGCGGTTGTTCTTAATTGCTATTCTCTTGCCGTGTACTCGAGCAGTGCAATAAACTCTTGTTCGAGTACGCAACTCGGTGTTAGTCCCCTCTGGCCCGAACCCGCCGCAGTGGCGATTTCTCGCACCGCGGGTTGGGGGTCACAGGCACGTCGGGGCTAGAAGGCGACCGTAGCGTCTAGCCCCCCCGTGGCGCATTCTCTCTTCTTACGAGAATGAACACCCCCATAATTTATAAGGAGCCGAAAAATAGAACTCTGCCACTGGGTTGCTGGGCTCAAAAGAAAGTAGCGCAGTGATCTAGCAGCAGAGCGGGTTTTTCGGCTCCTAACAAGTTGAGTCGTCTGTGCACAGAAACTTTTTCAGAGCTCAATAAGGCGGTTGGCTGCTGCACAAGGAAGCTTGGGGAAAAATTTGTTTATTGCTCCGAGAATGTTCCCTACCAAATTCCTCTCCCATGTGGCAAACAATATGTAGGAGAAATGGGCAGATGCCTCAATGATAAGCTTCGGGACCATGGGCTGGACGTAGAAGAGCATGTGCGGGAAAAGTTTGTCGACTCACTGCCATGTGTGTGAATGCATTTCCCATTCAGAAAGCCTGTGGTTTTAAAAGTGCATAAACACAGGTTAACACGTAAAATAATTGAAGCCCAGTGATCGGTCCCTTTTCAAAGAAAATTATGCAAGCAGCCCTTCGGTCGCACTTTGTCAAGGGAACTTGTGTATCTGTCAGATATGCTTTGCTAGTGCATGCCTGATGGTCCACTGTAATATGAAGGTATAAAAACCTTTCTTTACTAAAATAAACATTTGTTGGAAGTTCGCACTGTGTGTCTTGACTGTGTGTCCATGTCTTTTTCTGCTATGCTTCTTTCCTTTTATACCATGAAACAACAAGCCCAAGCATCTACCCTTGAGTGAACTCACAGTGGCAGGTTTATTTTGAGTCTAAACTTCGTCTAAGCCCATGTTTGCCTTAGGCTTGCAGAACCACTACAGCCATTGTCATCGATTACTGCTTATGGTCTATGTAAACAATGTGCTGAGACAGTCAAGCATCAGAACGGAAACAAAACTGCGCATCTCTTGCTCCACCATGTTGGCAATTGGAAGTTTATGTAAAGTCATGTTTTTGTACAAAATTTGATTTTTCTAACCTTCCTGCAGCCCTAGTGAATCTGAAAAGTTTGTTGTCTGTCTTGTGGCGGTTGCAAATGTGCCTTGCGGGAGGGGCAATTTGTTTCTCGGAGCTGGCCAGTTGAGTGAGATGGTACTGATGCATTCAACTAAGACTGTGCCTAAATTGCAGCATATGAAGTGCCCCATAAGTGAAAGTTTGACCTTGAGGAATTATTATTATCAGGATTGAAGATGATTTTAAGCGTTTGTGTTCTTTTACTGAAAGAATCAGGCAAAGGAAGAAAATTGACCAATATAGTTGCCTTCACATGGGAAACATAAAAGTAATTGCATGAATATAATCTCAATGCTTTAGAGATGAAATGGTAATGAAGTGAGAAAATGAAGCCATTTCTTCCGACAGTGGAAAATGTTTACCTGAAATACGGTACTATAAAGAATTTGACTGTCACCTCAACTTTTGTGGTTCATCTCTGTTCAAATTGTTTATTTTCTAAGGCTTTGGGAAATAACAGCTGGAATAAGTGGACATGGAAACTGGAATGTCAGGCTAGCTTGACAAAATCACTATCTCTCGCAGAGTCTGGGAAGAGTTCGAACAAAATGACTCAAAGTTCATAAATACGAGTTGGACAGAATTCTGTTGTCTCATTTTATAGAAATTACTGGTACGCAATGATGGTAACAGAAGTTGCCCACGTTTTGAATGTTTGTATTTTTTACATCCGAAGTTAGTTTCAGCGTATGTTGGATGCTTTTCTTATGGCCCCATATTGTTCTATTTACCCTTAATATGATCATGTATCTAATATGAGTATACGTCATATTCTATTTTCTAGCTACACCGTGCATGATTTTGGGAAGGATCTACCAGCAGCAAGCTGCAAGTTCAAAGTGTATTTTTACATTACATTTTAGCGCATTTATAACAATAAAGGTTTTTTGAAAGTGCCAATTTTTGTGACTTCTTTAAAGATATTCTGCGAGTCAGTCTGCAGCTTGACAGCAGCAGCAGTGGAAGTCCTTGATTAAAAATAAAAAGGAACAGATCTAAATGACAAAGAGAAGCAGTTGAACTTAACTCTTGAAGCTCGACTTCAGAGCGGCACAAACTTAAATTTTGCTCAGCATCTTACAACCGATGCTGTAGGAAATTCTAAATAAATGTGTTTCAGATTCAAATAGCTGAAGTGATACTGATGGATTCTTATAGCATTGTATTGATGGCTTAAATATGCCTTATGTTGAATGATAAAAAATGTTTAACTGATACTGTACTGTAGAAAAAAAGTACTTAATGTCATTGGACCGTGAAGTGAAAACATGCCAAGTTGTCATATTGACGCTTTAAATGTATTTCAAACTAACACAACAACCGTCAATATGACGGCACATTGTGCAATGGCACATTGATGAGTCCGTCGTATTGCTGGTTCACAAGCAGTACATCAAAATGATTAACAACACCATCATGTGGAAATGACAGCCAGTCATCATACTGACGGCCTAATTGTATTATACCAAATAATGAAATGAACCGTCATTTGAGAATGACAATCAACTTTCATATTTACAACTTAAGTACATTATATCGAAATGAGGAAATGCACCATCATTAGAAATGATGGTCAACTGTCATATTGACGGCTTAAATGTATTCCAGTTTGACAAGTAAACATCAAAATGACTAAAAGCACCATCAGTTGAAATGACGGATAATGCTTGGAAATAGAGCTGCCAAGAATTTTCCGTCATTTTGACCAATTTTTTTTTCACAGTGAGCGCTCCTACACGCGGCGCGGAAGCATGGAGCGCGCGGCATACACGTAGCTGTTACGTGCTGCCGTTGCGGTTATGACTACATTATGACAGTTTTGGCTTCGAAGGCGTAAATTAACTCAGTGAACGTTTTTCTGTGATGCGAAATTTAATGCCGTGAAACAACTGTGACAGCGTTGTCGACTTGCTCGCCAGAACCAGCGTTCTAGTAACATTCTCCTCTTCGGTTTCATTTCTTTTTATTACGCGATAGCGTTAGGCGCAAGTCATTTCATAAAAAAATATGTGACATAGCCGCTCATTGCGCAGCGCTCAGCGTGCTGTCATGCAATTTTTTATTCTTATTTAGCATCCAGCTTCTTTTCCAGTTTCAGTCCAATTTGTGACAGGGATTGAAGTCGCCGACACGTGTGCCTCCAATTCTATGCCGCTAACTGTAAACGTAGGGTGTGCACCAAGAAGATGCTCCGTCTTTACCCTAAGATCAAAAACAAATAGACGTACGATTTGCCAACGGCGTACCAGCCTTTAGATGCCTGAAATTGGAAGAATGATGAGACGGCGTTAAAGTAGCTACGCGTCCTCCCTTAAGACGAAGCTTTCTGTTATATTTTTTTAACACAAGGCCTCTTCATGCTGGCCTGCATGCTTTTCACCGAGTGCAACGAAGCCTATTGAAACAAATTGGAAGTCTGTCATTTGTTCATGTCACTGATAGACTTCCTCGAGATTAAAATGTGGGCATAAGCTCTGCACATAAGAGATATAACTTACTTCGAAGTGAACAATTTCTGATGTGCATTTAGAAAAGGAACTATATTCAAGTACTATCGTGATAGTTCGTGTAGCAAGGCTCTCTAGTGTCTTGCTGGCACATATTTCGAACTCAAAAGGCATTATATACCGAAGGAAAAGCACCCTAATAATCACGCTGCCCCATGTGTTTCGACAGCAATGCCAGTAGAGAACATACAAGATTCCAAGAGCCTATCAGTGCACATAGCGCAAATTGGGCAGCTGAGCTGCACAAGCGGATTTTGATTTGGATCATTTTGAGTTCGTCGCAGTACCGGCAATTCGAAAGAAATTTGTGTATTTTCGCAACGAGGAAATAGACGAGCCATGAGGGCGAGGAATTTTCCTTGCTAAGAATACTTTTGTCATTGAGCGGTTGATTGTCCAGGCAATGATATGTTGCGCATAAAGCTCTCTTATCATGTAAATTGAGCCTTGATTACAGCTTTTCTGAAGTATGTCAATTAAGAGAAATTGTGCACGGGACTTCCAACTCAGAGCTAATGAGAAGAGAGGAGGAATCATAAGAACTCCAGAGAAATTCGACAAGCGAGATGATCACAAAAATTAAAATATCTTCAAAATTACTGAGCATGCGGCGTAGAAAACGCAGCGGGCTGCGGCAGCTGACAAGAAAAATAAAAAAAAGATAATGAATGAATTAAGCCTTTATTTTATTGAAGGCATGACTCTCGGTCGATGTTGGGGTAATTAGGGAGTTAAGAGGCAAGGGAGTGTAGCTCATCGCTTCTTCACGGTTCTTCAAGCTGTTTCTCATCGGCATCTAAAAAGCTCAGAAGATGATCTACATCGGCATCTACAAGCTAGGTCTTCCAGACTTGCAATGGCTGGTACGTCAAGCTCCTGCCTGGACTGATGTATGACATGCCGAACGGCTTCGTAACTGCATTTTTGTGAGGCGGGCAAGCACAAAAGCGTACAAGCTTTTGAATGAGCTCAAGATATTCTACCAACCAAGCATATGAGCTCCTTAATGCATGCATTGAAGTGAATTCGCTGACAATATTTTTTTTTTTGCTGTTGAAGCTATACAAAATCACATGCTAAAAAAAGAAAGAAGATCAGGAGAAGTTAGGAACGCTAACGCTCATTTTTCATTAGACACACGCACACACAAAAAGGATTATGCTGCCCACTCAAATATTTCCCAAAATAAATATAATGTTCTCCTCTTAATTGCGTGTAACATTGCAATGTTTGTCTATGTTGATGAAGTCAAGTTCTGGTTGTTTGCTGCATTTAATTAGCACTCGACATTAGTGTTGTTGACAATATAGCATTTTTCTCATTTTTTTCTTATTGCGCTATTAAATAAATAACTTTCCGGTGCTGTAGATATCGTAAATATCTTACGTGTTTAAAAACTGCATCAAGTGCTAGTTCGAAATTACATTAACTTCCCCTTAAAACAATAAAATTATGTCGTTTTTCTTTTCTTTGTGTGTGTGTGTGTAAAAAGGAGGAAGATAATCTATCAAGAGCACGACTTGATTACTCGCAATATAAGTTTTTTTAATAGACTCATGCGCTTGTTCAGTCATTTCCTTTCGCAGTGCACATGCCCATTCTCACTTATTCCTCTTTTAGTGAACTTATTAAATAACTCTTCGCATCTGACGTTGTTTTAGACGACAAAGGAATGTTTTTTTACATTGCTATATACAGGAGTGCGAGAGTGCCGATCCGGAGCTATGTTCCGCGCCATACTTCGAAAGTGAGACATTATAAAAAGCGCTTCTGATTAGGCAACGACGGAGGCCGTTCATGCGTAATCTGTGCTCACTGTATCGTTTGACGCGAATAGCCAGACTTCATGCACTGCATGAACAGGCTGCTCAGGCGAGCAGATTTGTGTGTGTGTGATTGCGGCAATATGTGCAGCGCAGTAGTAAACAAGACACCCACTGCGTTACCTTCTAAGGTTAGAGTGCTCCTATGCACTGAAAAGTTGACTAATTTTGACTAATGACTAATGACAGGATCTATTCACTGAAAGAACATACTACAAAACACAGGCCAGGGAGTAACGCAAGAAACAGTGCTTGTTAGCAAGCCGCCGGTGCTCACGCTTTTTTCTCACCATTAACAAATTAATTGCGCATATCATAAACGCGTTCTCCAAGGTAATGCGTCGCTTCGAAGACAAAGCTAGTCGTAATGTAGCTATAACTATACTGCAGCCATGTAGTGCAACGGCAGCACCTAAAGCAACGTGAGTGCTTGCCGCTCCATGCTTTCGCGCCGCGTGTAGTAGACGACGCACCTGGCAAGGAGCTAGAGTTGAGCTGCAGTGAACTCTTGGCCGCCGAGATCACCCCCGCGCGCGTGCGGAGGTGATCTCGGAGGCCATGCTGCAGCGCCGCCAGTTCTCGCGACCGCCACTTGGGACGCACTCCTCCGCTGGGCGGTATGGGGAGCTGTGAAACTGAGTTTGTTCTAGTAACGTTGGGATATACACCCTGTATGCTGATGACATTACGAACTGGACAACCACCAGCTCTCTAGGTCAGAAAGAAGAAACACTTCAAGCAGCAGCAACCTGCGTGGAAACAGAGGCATTTCAATGCGGGCTCCAATGATCCCTCGATACGTCCTAAGTCATCCGCATACATGAATACAACTACACATCACCAGGAAATCTTAGCCTCCTCCTGCATAGGGTCCCAATCCGGGAAGTGCCATTGATACGGATTCTGGGTCTCTGGCTCCAAAGTGATAGAAAAGTAGACTACGTGCTCCACCTCCTCAAGAATACAACACAGCAGATCTCTAATAAAGATCCATATTTATCTGAATACTCCAGTCCTTGAACATAAATATTTACAATCTACAATGCCACCTGGCCAATCCCCCGCCGTGGGTATGCGCCATTTTATCTCAGGTCATCATCATCATCGCCATCATCATCCGCCGGGTGTCGAGAAACAGAAAAGGCATGCGGAAAGAAGACACAATCCATCTGGTGCAGGCGCTGGTCATGAGTCGCCTCTCCTATGGACTACCTTACCTCACCCTGCTCCGAAGAGATCTCAGCAAAGTAAATGCAATGATACGTGCAGCTTACAGGAACGCATTACGCCTCCCACCATACACCTCCAACGTCAGATTGGAAGCTCTTGGACTGCACAACACATTTTAAGAGATTGAAGAGGCTGTCCTCCTGTCCCAGAGGGAACGCCTTCTGTCAACTGAGACAGGCCGGCTCGTTCTCGAGCTCGTTGGCTATCCTTCGGACCTACAAGCTATCCAGTCAACGACTAACATTCCTGTTCCGTACCGGGCAAGAATATATATGGCCCCACTCCCAAAGAACATGTCTGCAGTCCATAACGAAGGCAGAAGACACGCCCGAGTGAATTATGTTAAGCGTGTGCAGTGGTACGCAGTCCGAAAACTGTCTATGTGGATGCCGCTCTATACGAGCACACATCGAACGCAGCAGCAGCCGTGGTGGTGGGCTCTTCGTACACAGAAGTCTTCAGCATGTCCATCCCGCACTGTACTATCACAGAAGCGGAAGTGGCGGCGATCGTGCTGGCCATTACCTACGGAGACGCGACCAACCGAAAGCTTCACGTAATCACCGACTCACAAGCGGCGTGTCGGCTCCTTCTTGCAGGCAGAATACCTACAAAATTAGCTCGCTTCACAACTAACACATTGGCTACAAATTCACTGCTCTAACATCAGATCACTTGGGTTTCAGGGCACTCTGGATTGGAAGGTAATGAGGCCGCGGATAGGCTAGCTCGAGATCACACAAACCAAGCGGCCACCAATCCCGATCTCACAACCAGCATTCCTGTCCCAGCGGCTTACGGCGTGGGACTTAAGTACCTACGAGAACAACGTAGTTTTTATCCCCCTCCACACAAGGGACTAAACGCACAAGAAACGCGGGAATGGAGACAGCTCCAAACCAACGCTTACCCAAACCTACATCAATACAACATAATGTTCCCAGAACACTGCACAGACATATGCCCTTGGTGCAACGACCAGCCCACCGCCTACCATGTCACATGGGGGTGCACAGGACCCAAACCTGCACACATAAACATGCACCATTTGGAGGCGCAGTGGGAGGCTACTCAGCTATGCTGTGATCTAGAGACCTAGCGTAGGCTGGTAACTCAAGCAAGAGCGGCAGCCCAGGCCACTGGGGTCTTGAAATGAAGACACCACTCACTGCCCTTCCCCTTTTTTCTTTTTTTTTTCTTTTTCTTTTTGAAATAAACTTTTTTTCTCTCTCTCTCATTCCAGAGCCCTATTATCGCTCATCATGAGTAGGCCACCTACACAAAGTAGAATATATTCTTCGTAACTCGTATAGATTCACTTACTCACTTCTGCCACATACATGCAACGACTGGAACCACCTCCCGGGTGATATCGCATGCATCAACGATTGCGTCCTTTAGAGGAAGGCATTATCAGCTTTTATGTTTGTCGATGCCGCCGACTAATTAATGAAGTGCCTTGTTCTGTGTGTCTTTATACTTTTGCATCGAAGCGACCACGTTTAGGTCTTGCTTACAGGTTCTGATATGCCATAAAATGATATGCTTATGTAGTTGGTTTTCCTTTTACTTTTCTTCATTGGCTGTGTACCATTTTGTATTTTGTGTGGGTTAAATAGCCTTTTTGAACGGTGCCTATTATATATTATTTAGTTCTTTCTTTCATGCTCAGGTGTTTGTTGCCATAAATACGTCTTTTTTATGCTTTTACTATTTTTGCTAAAAATTGTTGTAATTTGGTTATTATTACTAGTTTATCTAATATGATCTGCGTCAAGTGTTAACTGTTCTAGAAGATGTCACCGTATATTCTTTTTGTGTATCACTGTATTTCACTAAGTTCTTAAATGCTTCAGCGATTGAGGGTTTTTGAAAATATATAGATAAATAAAATAAATACATTGATTCCATCCATTTTATACCATCCAATTCATTCCATCTATGCACACCACCCACTCCATTTTATTCATATGTCTATCTCATCCATTCTATGCGTTGCATGCATACACAAACTCTAACCGCAATGTTTCATCAGTTCACTCCTTTTCATCCATACATTCACTCCATTTCATCTTGCAACGAATTCATCCATACATCAATTACATTAATTCCATTTCATCCACACAATTCCCTCCATGAATCGATTCCATCCACTCCATTCCAGCAGTCCCCTCCCTTCGATTGATTTATTCTATCTATACATCCATTCAATCTATTCCATTCATCAATTCAGTCAATCAATTTCACTTCAACCGCTTCATTAAATTCAGTACTTCACTCCATCTATCCACTCAATTCATTCAACTCTATTCCGTCCATGCATGCACTCCATTTCATCCATTACATCAATTCCAATCCATCCGCTCCATTCTATCTTAACATCCATTACATCCACATACACATTCTAAGCGCTTCATTCAATCCTCTAGATTCCATTACACCTACCGTATTCTATTCAGTTCAGTTCAGTCGTTCAGTCGTGTCTGACTCTTCATGAGCCTATGAACCATATCACGCCACGCTTTCCGGTCTCTCACTATCTTCCTAACATTACATAACTTCATCTGCAGCGCCTCGAGGATGCCATCTAACCATCGCGTTCGCTGGCTACCCCTTCTCCGGTGATCCTCAATTATTCCCAACATCAAATCTTTCTCCAGCGACTCCTCTCTTCTCATCAGATGACCAAAGTAGCTGAGCTTTGACTTTAGAATTTGAACCTCAAATGAGCAGCCAGGGTTTATGGTCGACAATATCGACTGATTTGATCTACTGGCAGTCCAAGGAACTCTCAAGAGTCTCCGTCAGCACCACAATTCAAACGGGTCAATTCTACGGCGGTCAGCCTTCTTCACAGTCCAACTGTCACATCCATACATCACAACTGGAAAGACCATGCACGAGTTATACGGATCTTGGTTGGCAGACTAATGTCTCTGCTCTTTATTAGGCGGTCAAGGCTAACCACGGCTCTCTTTCCCAGAAGCAGGCGTCTCCTAATTTCATGGCTGCAGTCTCCTTCCGAGGTAACCTTGGAGCCCAAGAAGAGAAAATCTGTCACAGCTTCCACTTCTTGTCCATTGATACTCCAGGACTTGATAAGGCAAGACGCCATGATCTTTGTCTTTTTAATGTTCAGTTTAAGCCCAAACTTCTCACTCTCTTCTTGTACGCGCATCAGAAGTCTCTTGAGTTCCACTTCACTTTCTGCCATTAAAGTGGTATCATCCGCATATCTAAGGTTGTTGATACGTTTTCCAGCAATCTTCACTCCAGCTGAAGACTCGTCCAGACCGGCCTTCCTCATGATGCACTCTGCATATAGGTTAAATAGGCAGGGCGACAGTATGCAGCCTTGCCTCACTCCTTTCTCGGAAACCAATAAGTAAGACCATGCCCAGTTCTAACTGTGGCCTCTCGCCCTTCATACAGGTTCCTGAGGAGACAGATGAGGTGAATTGGAACTCCCATCCTTTGGAGAGCTTCTGCTGTGATCTACGCAGTCAAACGCTTTCGCATAATCAATAGAGCAGAAGTAGATGGGTTTCTGGAACTCTCTCGCTTTTTCCATGATCCAGCGAAGGTTGGCAACATGGTCTCTAGTTCCTCTGTCCTTGCGAATCCCAGCTTGCACGTCCGGAAGCTCCCGATCCACACACTGCTACAGCCTACATTGGAGAATTTTCAAGATCACCTTGCTAGCATGCGAAATAAGCGCGATCGTGTGGTACTTGAAACAATCTTTGGCACTGTCTTTCTTTGGAACGTGGATATAAACTGACCTCCTCCAATCCTGTGGCCGCTGCAGGGATGTCCAACTTTGCTGACATAATGTATACAGAACGTTAAGACCATCATAATTGAGGTTTTGAAGCAACTATGCTGGAATGCCATCAATTTCGCTAGCTTTGTTCTTAGCAAGGCTGGCTAAGGCCCATTCAACTTCACTCTTCAGGATGCCCGGCTGGAGATCAGTAATCACAACTGTCTTATGTTGGGTTTGCACATTCGGGTTCTTCTTGTACAGTTCTCCTGTGTATTCCTGCCATTTCTTCTTTATATCTGATGCTTCAGAGAGGTCCCTGCCTCTTTTATCCTTTATCATGCCCAGCTTAGCAGAGGAGCTTCCTTTGATATCTTTGATTGTCTTATATAGAGCTCTTGTGTTCCTCAATTGACTGTTGTCCTCAACTGCTTGGCACTGTATGTTCAGCAAGGCATTCTTATCTCTTTTCTGAAAATCCGCATTGAGAACATTGTAGCTTTCTCTTTCCTCCCTAACTCTTGCCATCCTCCTTTCCTCAGCTATTTGCAAAACTTCTTCAGATAACCATTTTGCTTTCTTGCAATTCTTTTGCTTTGGAACTACGTTAGTAGGAACTTCTTGTATTATATCACGAGCATCAGTCCACATCTCTTCAGGCTCTCGGTCTTCTAGATTTAATTCTTGAAATCCATTTCTCACTTCCACAGCATATTCTGATGGAATTTGATCCAGATCATACCTGAAAAGCCTTCTAGTTTTCTTAGTTTTCCTCAATCGAAGCTTAAATTTGGCAACAAGAAGCTGATGATCGGTGCCGCAATCGGCCCCAGGCCTTGTTTTTACTACTTGTATAGCGCTTCTCGATCTCTGCCGGCAAAGAATATAATCAATCTGAATCCTGTACAGACCGTCCGGTGAAGTCCATGTGTACAGGCGCCTCTTGTGCTGTTGAAAAAGAGTATTCGCTATGGTCACGTTGCTTTCTTGACAAAACTCTACTAGCCTCTGCCCAGCTTCATTTGGCTCACCAAGACCGAACTTGCCAGTAATTCCGGATATTTCTTCACTCCCCACCTTCGAATTCAAGTCTCCTATGAGAAAAAGGACATCTGATGATGGAGTGCGGTCTAAAAGGCATTGCAGGTCAACATAAAATCTCTCAACGTCAGCTTCTTCAGCAGTTGTGGTTGGTGCATAGACTTGGATAGCTGTTATGTTTAAAGGGTGACCTGGGATGTGGAGTGAAATCATTCGGTCGTTTTTGGGGTTGTACCCTAGCACTGCTTTGCCCATTATTTTGTTTACTATGAGAGCGACCCCATTCCTTCTCCTGGATTCATGCCCAAAATAAAAGACTGGTCGCCGGAATTAAAATCTCCCGTTCCGGTCCACTTGAGCTCGCTGATACCCAAGATATCAATGTTCAATCTGTCCATTTCTCGCTTGACAACATCCAGTTTACCTTGCGTCATAGATCTTACATTCCATGCTGCTACGTGATATATCTCCTTGCAACATCGGACTTTCCGGTCGCTTCCCGACACATCTACAACTGAGCGTCCTTTTGGCTTTAGCCCAGCCGCTTCATTCGTCCTGGAGGTCCTAGGAACCGCCCTTTGTTCATCCTCAGTAACATGTGGGACGCCTTCCAACCTGGGGGGCTCATCTTCCGGCGCCCTATTATTAATGCTATTGTGACTGGCCATAGGGTTTTCTTGGCAGGAAATAATGGGGTGGGTTGCCATTACCTTCTCCAGTGAATCACATTTTCGCAGAACTCTCTGCCATGACGTGTCTACACAGCAGAGCTCACGACTTCATCGCGTTTTGCAAGCCCCTCCGCCAAGACAAGGCAGTGATCCATGAAGGGGTATTCTATACACTCCACTCTATTTTATCAACATACTCCACTCCATGGTTACACGCATTCGGTCTATTCCAACCCATTGCATGCACTCTACTCCATACACCTCATTCCAACCATTCTCTGAGCAATTAGATCTATTATATTGCATCCATAAAAACATTCTATGTACCCTCCTTCATTCGTTTATCCCTTCCAACAGTTCTACTATATTACATCAATTACTGCATTCCATCCATTCAACACAATCCATCCACACATTCATTTCATACATTCAATTTTATCCACTCTATTCCATTCGTACACTCATTTAATCAAATCGATTCCATGCCGCCCATCTATTCCTTGCATTACATTTCATTCAAATATCCCTTCCATTCCATCCGCTCCATTAGATTATATTTGCTCCATTCCATCCAACCAATCCATCTACTTCATTCCATTCATTTTATTTCATTCGATCCCATCTACTCCATTCTATCCATGCACACATTCGGTCTACTCCACGCCATTTTTTCCATATTTAATTCTGTTCATACATTTATTTCCTTCCTAATTCCATTCTATGCATAATTCACTTCTTTGTATTATATTCCATCCACTTCACTCCATTCAGGCCACTCCACCACAATACTCCACCATATTCCATCCATCCATCCACTCCACTTTCTCCAACTCAGTCCATTTATTTCATTCCATCCACTCACTACATTTCTTATCATTCCATCCACCGACTCTATTCCATCCATCCACTGCATTACATCCTTTCCATTATCCAACCATCCATGCAATCCATTCATTCCTTCAAAAATTCATGCATTCCATCCATCTATTCTAATAATCGCTTCCATCAATATATTCAATTCAGCGTCACATTCATTCTTGATCCTTCTATCCATCAACTCCATTATTGTATTCCACCCATTAATTTTATTCCCTCCATCACTTCACTTCTTTCCATCCATCCACTTCTTTTCCATTCGATCCGTCCATTGATCAATTTTATTACATTTATTCATGCCATCCATTACATTCACTTCCTCTGATCACTTCATTCAAACCATTCCATCCATCAGTTGCTTCCGTCCTTTGTATATGTCAATTTATTACAATCGATACATTGCATTCGTTCCCTCCATCCTGTCCATCCATTGCATCCACCAAATTTCATCCGTCCACTGCAATTCATTCTTCCACTAAATAAGATCCATACATTCATTTCATCCATAATTACATTTCATATATGCATTCAACCCATCTACTCCATTCCATCCAGTCCGCTCCACTACATCATCTAATGCACTTTATCCATCCATTATATCCACTACACTTCATTCAATTCATTCCATTTCATCAATTCCATCCAACCCATTCATAGATTCATTTTATCCATTTCATTAAATCCATCACTACCACTCCATTCCATCCATCCACTTTTTCCGTCCATACATCCACACCATTCCATCCATTCATCCATACATCCACTCCAATCCAGCCTGCATGCATTTCATCCTTAGATTCATTCCATTCACTCTACTCCATTTACTCCATTCTCTCTATAAATTAATTTACTACATTTTATCCTTTGCCTCCAGTCGATTCATTTATGCTATCCATGCACCCATTTCTTCCTATTCCACTCACTATATTCATTCCAACCATCCATTCAATATCCACTATATCCATCCAACTCTCTTCCATCTATCCAGTCCATGCCTCTCCACTCTACTTCATCTATATAATCCATTCCATCGACTAAACTTATTCCACTCCATTTCATCTATCCACTTTACTCAATCCATTCCATCCTTACACCAGTTTCATCCATACTATCCAATGCATTCAGTCCATCCATTCCATTTCATTCATCAACTCTACACATTTATTTACTCGGTACCTCTCCATTCGTCCAACCATCCATCCAGTTCATTCATACATTCCATAAATCCATTAATTCAGCCCGCCGTGGTGATGCAGTTAATGCGCTCGACTACTGTGCCCAATGTTGCAAGGTCGAATCCCCGCCACGGCGGCTTCTTTTCGATGGAGGCTCGAAGAAAGGCGCCTGTGTGATGTACGATGTCAGTGCACGTTGAGGAACCCCAGGCGGGTGAAATTACCAGAGTGCTCCATCATGGTCTCTCTGATAGCCTGAAAGCCCATCCATCCATACCACATCATATTGTTACGTAGCTGCTGTTGCACACGCTACATTACCCCCCTCTCTAAAAAAACGTTGCCTTGATGCATTTGAAAGCCAAAAGTAAATACGCAAGAAACATGCGTAAAGACGGTGTGCTAATCTTTTAGAGCAGTTCTCGCGAAAAGTACTGCTTCGTGCGCACGACATGAGTAACCTCGGGTTTCTGCTGGCAACGAGTAGTAGAAAGGCCGTCCGGAAGAACTTCGTATGTGACGTCACTAAGCTGACGGGGCACTTTGTATCGGCCAAAATACTGCTTCAGAAGTTTCTAGGATAGTCCACGACATCTAATCGGAGTCCGTAGCCACACTCTGTCATCCGGTTTGAAAGTCGCTACACTGTGGCAAGTATTGTAGCGCTGGGCGTCTCGGCCTTGCTGGTTCCGGCTGGCCCTCGCCAGCTGTCGCGCTTCTTCTGTGCGTGGACCGGTATGGGGTGCTACAAGATGACCCTCATTTTCGGTTGTAATGGCTGAAAGACCATAATGGTCATGCTCTATCCTGCTTTTTTATGCTATTTTTTTTTCAAGATATTGAGTTGCAAACTTTTTGTGTTTATAATGCCAGAAATGTGCTTTGAGGGTCTCCGAATATAGCAGTTGTTTCCACTATGTACTAAATATGCCATCAACTCCGATTTCGGAATCTAAAGGCTTCTGGTGCATGCTGTTTAAATGCTTCGATTCTGCCGTTCGTACATTTTGGCTGTGGCCTGCACAGAATTGTTTGGGGGGTTAAGAGAACACGTTAGAAATGCCCTATATTGCACTAAGCGCTTGAAATGTCTAGAAATGTTACAGAGTATTTACGCATCATGGTTCATGAATATGTTTTAACTTTGTCAATTAGTAGAAATTGCCTAGTATTGACAAGCAATTAAAGAGGGAAAATAATCCATGGCATAAATGAAAACGGGCGGAGGTCCGGGATTACCATACCTCATAAGTTCATCTAGGCGACTCGTGGAAACGAAGGGCTGCATATAACGTAGTGGATGGAAGCCCAGAGGATGTACATTATGCTTTTATGAGCCTTCGAATCTGGTTCACTGATATTACAGCCTCGCGTCGGAGCATTGCAATACGGTTTCTGTCGGATGCAGGCCATGTTTTAGGAGATTTCGCCGGACGGTAACTTCTTATTAAATAGAAAGGGCCATTGAAACTGAAATAAAGCCATTAACCTGTTCATCACTACTTCCGCGATAAGCACAGCTGGCGATACCCTTTGAGACACCCACTCGGTGAGCTGACTTTAGACGTAACAGGTCATGTTCTGATCAATTTTCTCCGCTTAACAACGACGGTTGCAAGCAAGCACTCGCACTGATCATTGACAAGCAGGGCGAGAGACTTTTGTACATTGTAAGTACTGTTCGCGCACATGATCTTCATCTGCATATTTTCAGCATCGTTTGTCATCTCTTCGGAGAGGAGACGAAGTCTGAATGAAACGCTGCTGTTTTGTAGCTGCTGCTTGTGCTGGGCTGGCAGTAGAAAAGTGAACCTGCTGGTCCTTCCTTCTGTCTCACAAGTGGTGGAAGTCCGCGTCCTCTACGCGCCACCCCTTGGAGCTTTATTCCGGTTGTATTGTTGGCGGCACATCCGCCGTCATGGCGCAAGCCGACTCGCATCACCCAACTGTAATTACCGTTCCGGCGGCTGGCGCTACAGACGTGCATTTGACGAGCACCCATGCTTCCTCTGTGAACCCGATGTCCCTTCCCATTCCTCAGCCCTTCGGCCAGACTACTTAGCCAGTAGGCTCCCGTCAGCGCGACTCTGCTGTTTTCGCCGGTCTCTGAGGTTACGACGTGAACGACTGCCTACAACAGTCCGATCGAGTGAGCGCTTTCAATCACTAAGACGCTTCTATGAGGCTGATCAACGTCGCCTTCTATCAAAGTGACGTGGCGAAAACATGGTTCCTCACCCGTGAGAACGCCAGCCTGACTGGGCCTGCTTCACCTCCCAGATCCGACTGATTTTTGGTACTGTTGGTACTGGTCAAACAGCTTCAGAACGTGCTCGCCCTTGTCAGCACGTCAATACCGCAATGTTTGAAGGCGACTGTGTTTGCTATATTTTGAAAAGCATTGGCTCGTTTGCCTTCCTTGCTCTAGAAGCCCAGAATCCCTCTATGGTAGCTGCCATTCGTGCGAATTGCCAGCGGCTTGCCGAGCTGCACAGAATGAACCGCTCCATTATTCGTGAGCAGCTACATAATGATCGTTCTTCAGCTCCTCCCTCTTCTCGTCCACCTGTTCTTTCTCCTGCGTTAGGTAACATCATCAAGGACGAGCTCGCTTCTTTACTCGTTCCATGGCTTTAGAAATACCAGCCCCGTCCTACATCTCAATGCAAGTTTAGGTTCCTGCGCTACCTACTACCGCTGTTACCTGCCTCCTGTCCACCCTGTACCTACGCAACACAGTTTCGCCACCCTGTCCTCAAGACCACCTTTGTATGGTGCTTGGCGACCACTCCTACCACTTCCAGTTTGTTTCCATTGTGGTATCCGCGGCCATGTTATACGTGTCTGTCGCCGACTCCTGCGAGATAAACGTGAAAACTACGGTTACCTCCGTTTTAACAAAGGATACCAATATCCTCCTCGCCATTCTTACTAAGACGATGAGCTCTGTCGCCCCTATTTCCCGTCGACTTCGCCTGACCGGTCTACGAACGAACATCAATCGCGTCGCCGCTCCCCTTTACCCTTCCGTCGGACCTCGTCGCCCCTTCGACTTGTGGCCGCCGCATGGAAAACTCACTTGTGCAGTTTCCGGAGGTAAAACTGCCCCACCTGCCGTTGCTACATTTCGTCCTCTGTCCCCATCGAACATGTTGACTGTAATCGTTGAAGGCAATGCACTAGAATCGTTCATACAGGCACCGCTATTTCCGTCATGCAGCTTGAATTGCGCTTACGACTACGCAAAGTGCGCACTTATTACACCGGTCTTTCATTGCGTGCTGGAGAGTATATCAACGCCTCTGGACTGTGTACAGCGCGAATCACCATTGACAGCATTTTACACTACATTGAGTATGCTGTGCTATCCTCCTGTGTCCTTCCACTCTTCCGCGGCTGGGATTTCCGTCAGAATGCATCAGCAGTCATTGTATGTTCCCCTCCTACTTTTCAGGTCACCGAATAGAACACTGCTGCAGATTTAGAACACCCTTGTTCCCTCCGATCACGTGCTCTGTGGTCGCCGATCACATGTATGCTCTATCACTGCTTCGAAAATATTCTTTCTGTGACTTCTGAAGCAGTGGCTGATAGGGACGTCTTGATTACACCTATCTCACGTCTCCTGTCAAGTGGTATGATATTCATCGTTTTGCTACTTCAATTCTCCAGTGGTTCTCTCCTTGCCGCCTTCAACACCACATCAGAGCCAATTCTTTGGCGCCGGCGGCTCTACTGTTGCTTCAGTCGCTCCGCCCAGCCTGTCATCCTTCTTCCCATTTCCACCTCAGGTCACTCCGATGCATCACCTATTCCGCTCAGGGCAGAAATTCGCAACACGATCAGCACCGACCTCACATCATACCAAACAGAAGCATTGCTCGGTGTATTGAGCAAACACACAGCCTCTTTCGACGTGAGTTCTCGAGCATTCGGTCAAACTGCTGCGCGAGCATCCACACCGACGCATCGGGCATCGGTCGACGTCGGCCATATGGTGTGTCTTCAACCGAGCGCAAAGTTATCCAGGAAAACGTTGCTAATATGCTCTCCCTCAACTTCATGCACCCTTCGTCCAGTTCTTGGTCATCACCCGTCATGTTAGTGAAGAAGGACGACTTGGTTCGATTCTGTGTAGATTACCGTGATCTATATGGAATCGCAATAGAACTGAGAGTTGAGATAGTTGGTGCATCATTTGTTTTTAAATACACAGCGCAACAAACATAGGACAAGTGAGAAGACGGGAACGCCACTGTTCTCGTCTACTCGCTTGTGCTATGTTTGTTGCGCTGTGCATTTTAAAAACTATATGGAATCACTAACAAGTATGTGTACCGCCTTCCTCGAATTGAGGAGGACCTCGGCATTATACAAGGTACCCTATTTCTCTCCAGCCTTAAGGATACTGGCAAATCTCAATACATGACGATGACAAAGAGAAGACCACCTTTGCCACACCGGATGGTCTATACGAATCTAATGTAATGCCCTTTGGGCTTTGCAACGCTTCTGCAACATTCGAGCGCATGATTGACACATTCCTACTCGGACTCAAATGGAAATCGTGTCTGTGTTACATAGATGACTCGTCATTTATTCTTCAATATTTTCTGATCATCTTACTCGTCTCGACGAAGGTTTGTACAGCACTTTCCAACGCTGGCATTCTGTTAAACACGATTAAATTCTGGTTTGCGCCAAAATATATTAAGGTTCATCGCCATCTCGTAAGCCGCGACGGAATTAAGCCTGACCCTGAAAAAACTGCTGCTGCGCTGCACTTTCAATGTCCGACTCGGGTCAAAGATATCCGCACTTTCCTGGGATTGGCATCCTACTTCTGGCACTTCATACACGATTTCGCCCGTATTGCCTCTACTTTACATGCACTTCTCCACACCGATGCACCCTTCGTCTTGTGTCCTGCTTGTGAGCCAGCATTTGAATCTCTAAAGCGTGCTCTAACATAGGCTCCTGTTCTGGGCCATTTTGATAACAAAGCTCCGACTATTTTGATAGTCATGGCACTGGCGCTGTTCTGCAACGCCAAGACAGCTCTACGCAAAACGTTGTTTCATATGAAAGCCGCACTCCTGCTGAACAAAACTACACTATTTTCCTCTATACCTGTAGTTTCGTCCATACCTGTACGGTCGACACTGACCACCACGCCCTATATATGTATGTTGTCCTCCATGAAAAACTTGTCCGGCCGCCTCGGGCGATGTATTCACCATCTTCAAGTACGACTTCACAATTACTTACAAATCGGGCAATATTCTCAAAGATGCCGACGCTCTCTCTCATTGTTCTATTGCTTTGCCGTCGTAGCTTATATGTCTTCACTTTCCTCACCTGCGCATTCGGAGCCGCACCAATCAGTGCCTACAGTTATGCAGCCTTTGACGGTCGCATCCGCTGGTCCCGCGTCAGAAATAGACTGTGATATCCCTCACCAAAACGTGCGTACCCATACTGTCGAAAGGTCATTGATCGTTTGAGTGGAGTTACCAGACCTCCAAATGCACGTCTCCGTCGCCAGCTCAACAATTTCAAATAACGAGAAGGCACGCTATTTTGCCAAATATACAGCCCGCTGGACCACGCCTGTGTTCCCGTAATTTTCTCGCTCTCTGCATCCTCAAATGATGTAAGCCTTTCATGACGATTCCACAGCTGGACATCTTTGCTACCAGAAAACCTACGAACGCATCAAGAGTAGTTTCTTGTGACCTGGCCTCTCAACCACTTGTATGAAAATACGTCGCGTCTTGCACCCATTGCCAACGGCGCAAGCGGCCTACGTCACCTCTGGCCGGTACCCTGGAGGTTCTCCCGTATTCTTTCACGTCATTCGGTGCGGTCGGCATCGACTTTTATGGACTCCTGCCCTTGACACGAGCGGGTAACCGCTGGCTTGTTACTGCGATCGACCACCTCACCCTATACGCTGAAACCGCAGCTCTTCCTCTTCTGTGAAATCGTCAACTTATTTCTACTCACCATACTTCTTCCCCACGGCGCCCCGCGTCTTCTCCTCAGTGATGACGGAAAGGCGTTCCTCGCCTCCGTACTCGCAGCAGTGCCTAATGCTTCGGGCACGGTTAATAAAACTACGTCCGCTTGCCACAACCTTTCTGGCATGCTATCCACATACATTCACCCTCATCATAACAACTAGGACTCTTTACTTCCCTTTGTCGCTTTTGCCTACAACACTGCCGTTCAACGAAAAGCCACCTATTCTATGTTTTTTCTTGTTTATGGCCACCCCCTACTTTCTCGCTCGAAGCATGTTATACCTTCTGACGCACCTTCCCACGAACAATGCGTTTCTCGCATAGCTCACTGCAGTGAGCTTACCCGCCTTCAAATTTAAACCACTAAAGCTTCCGGAAAAAGCACATGTGCTTTGACCCATCGCTAAGTGGCCTTCTGCCCTGACGACGAAGTATTGCTCTGGACACGCACTCGTATCCCCGGCTTGTGCGAAAAATGTCTGAGCCAATTTATTGGCTCGCACACAGTCCTGAAGCGAACAGCACCTGTGAACTATCTAATCGCATCTGCATCGGCTGTTCGTGAGCGTCGTTGTCGCGACACGTATCGCGATTGAAACTCTAACCACCGACCGTCATCTATAACGTGCAACAGGATGGTCGCTTTCGTTCGGGAGGGGGAAGAGTGTAAGAACTGTGTGTGGACGTCATTTTTATCTGCATATATTCCTCATCATCGGTAATCTTTTCAGAGAGACGACGAGGTGTGAATGAAACATTGCTTTTTTATAGCTGGCGCTTCTACTATATTGGCAATAGAAAAGTTAGCCTGCCGGTGCAAGGCCTAGCGATCGAAATTCATTCCAGGCCTATGCTTTTGTTATGTACGAACAAAGGAATTCCCTTGCCCCTAACAAACAGTCGTTCAATGTTCCAAGAGCAGGCACCACGTTGGGCTGCCAGATGTGCGGTTTTAATAGGGCAATAAATGCGTTTTCTCCGTTATTATTATTATTATTAGTCGCGGCTGACCGTTCAAACCGCCGCCCCATCCAGTGATCGTGTGCGCTACGGAGCGCACATTGCCCACTGTGGGCCGTACTCTTGGGAACAAAGAAACAACACGTGCTGACAACAAACAGGCACCCATTGCTGCAATAACAACAATGCCAGTTAGCATTCAAACCCGCTAATGAATCTAAGTCGTCTAATTCATCAGCAGGGCTATGGGTGAATGCTCGCCCACGCTAGGTAACGGGATAAGCTCCAAGGCCGGACACGGCGAGCAGGCGGGAAAAGTCCCGCGAGGACCTCGCCTCGCCGGTGACTGCGGAGTTGCGCGAGGATGCGTACGCTTGCGTCGAGTTCCCCAGGCCCAAGAGACTGCGCTTTGCCCACGTGTGCGGTGACGAGGTAAGGTAAGGGGTGGTGCTTGTGCTGCCGCCATCTCCCGATAGTTAATGCTTACCACCAATGTTGGCGCCATTTCGCGATAGGTAAAGTAACCACCACGGGAAAAAGCCGACCTTAAAGGGGACGATGAGAGATCGTTCCCCACAGTCTCACGATATAAATTTTATATAACTGTGGTCAGAGTTTCTACATTCCAGTCCTCTGTTCTTTTGTATGCAATAGGCGCGCTTCAGCCTTCATAATTATTATTGCGTAATACCACGCCAGGTTTCAGCCCTTCGCGTAAGTCCGGCCGGTAGCCACGTTTCACCTTTAGAGCGACCGCAGATGGGGCCCCTCTTCAGCCAACGGGTAATCCCGGTTGGTAGCCACGCCGCCCCGCAGATGGCGCTTCGTTGCCATAAACTAAGAGCCTCTTGAAGCCGTAGGGTAAACCAGGTCGGTAGCAACGCCGCGCCGCAGATGGCGCGTCATTTCCATAGCAATAAGAGCGACCACAGATGGGCCCCCTCTGCAAGCCTTTGGGTAAACACGTTAAAGAACCTCAGGTGGTCGAAATTACCGGAGCCCTCCACTACGGCGTCTCTCATAGCCTGACTCGCTTTGGGACGTTAAACCCCAGAAAACCAAACCAAATATTTTTGGTCAAGGCATGCCGCTGGTAATATTAGTTTGTCTGTTCAGGTGCCACAAGAGAGTATGCAGATGTGGTTTGATGGACGGGGACAGGCTTTACTGTGCTGGCGTGTTGCCTTGTGTACTTGTTTAAAACCACCAGCGGAAAGGTCTAGTTCCCCTCGCTCGCGCCCGATGGTCCAGATTGAGAAAAAAATGTATGATGCAAAGAGAATAGTCATCACGTTTTATGTTCCTTTTGCTGCTCTTATAAAGAATTTTGCTGCTGCCGGCCTTAGGTACGATGGGCACTGAATAAGCATGAATGGCACCAGATTCTTTCACACTATTAGCCTTCACGAACGTCACTTCGCTATAAATAGAATCTGCAAAGTACAAAATAATTTGATCTATTGTTTGGCAGTCGGTTGCTTCTTCGGATTATCTTCAGCAATTTTTCCAGAGAGAGAAGTGGAAGGCAACTGACCACGTCTTTCTTTCGCTCTATTATCGCTCCAGCATGCTGACTTAGCGTCACTAGCTCAATGGTTGCGCTAAACACACTACTCACACAATATATAAAAACTGCGCACCAGAACGCTTATCAAAAGAGCATTCTGTGTCACCTACTGGTCGTCTGCTAGGATGGATGGATGGAATATAGGAGTATCCCCTTTGAAACGTAATGGTAGCAGTTGCTATTAGGCTCGTTCTTTTTCCCCGCATCCTCCATGGCATCGAGGGTAGGGGGGGAGGTTCTATTTCAACAGTCGGCCGGAAATCCACCACCGGTTTTCTCAAATGGGTACAAACCAATGCTCGGCTTGGTGCTAACCTTTTCGGGGTCAATGGCTTGGAAAAGGAGTCTGTGGCTTCAAATCCCAACTGTGGTGAGCTTGAAAAGGCTACATGATGTGCTTTGGCGCGCGAGGCCGCCTTAATGTTGTACGAAGGTGGAACAGATCACTGTTCAATCTGCGCAACTATTTGGGACCTATGACCTCTTTTCCAAGCATATCCCCCCGAAGAGCCAAGCATATCCCCCCAAAGAGCCAAGCACCAAGCCGGGGAAAAGCTTGCACCCATTAAAAACCGGCGGGTACTCGGTAGCACCAGGGATCGAACCTGACACCTCTCGAATGCGAGGCGGATGCTCTACAACAACGCGACCACTTCGGCAGCCTTATGCTAAAGCATCCGCCTCGCATTCTGGAGGTACCAGATTGGATCCTTTGTGCCGCCGGGTACACATCGGTTCTTCAATGGTACAATGGTGCAAGCTTTTCCCCAGCCTGGTGCTCAACTCTTTGAGGTTGCATGCTTGAGAAAGGGGTCATAAGCCCCAATCGTTGCACAAAATGGCCACATATTGGGTTTTGCTGCGCGAGGCGAACTTGTGTTTGTCCTTTATTTTAAAACAGCGCTAGAAACACGGACAGATGCGAAGGCAAACACGCATTTTCTTTTTATCTGTCCGTGTTTCTAGTGCTGTTTTAACATAATGTTCAACCAACACACCAAGCAAGCCACTTTGCTTTATTTTTGGTCCTATGACGGAACGGATCAGCCCCGCCGGGGTGGTGCAGTGGTAATACGCCCGACTACTGTGCCGGAGTTCCCGGGTTCGAACCCGACCGCGGCGGCTGCGTTTCGATGGAGGCGAAACGAAGTGGCGTCCGTGTGCTGTGCGATGTCAGCGCACGTTAAAGATCCCCAGGTGGTCGAAATTACTCCGTAGCCCTCCACTACGGTTCCTCTTTCTCTCTTTCCACTTTCATTCCCACCTTCCTCCCTTCCCTCGGCGCGGTTTGGGTGTCCACAGAGCAAATGTGGCAGTTATTGCGCCTTTCCTTCCTGTGAAGCAATTTAACTTTATTTAACGAATCACTATCCCATTGGCACACCTATCTAAAGGGTCACCTGACAGCGCTGCTACATGGCGCATGAGCGCGCTACAACGGACAGAAAAAGCCCTGACGCTGCAGGCACTTTCTTCAGGGGGCTTTGGTTTAACCCATGCGTGTGGTAACACCTTTACGCAAGACGAAATGTAGCGCCTAAAATTATTTAGAAACCACAGACAAATATTGCAAGCAGCACGATACGATACGTCGCCGCTCCAACTTATCTGACTTCACAAAATGGCAAAAGTACCAAATACCTCAAATTTAGAGTGAGCATTGCCTACTTCTAGACAACTCTGCATTCAAGCAGGTCGCGGTCACCTCCATCCGGGTTCAGCACAAGTACTGCTACGTATTAGGCAGGTCCAAAATGTCGCACTCAATGGAACCTTCGAAGTCTCCTTTTTCGAAACCTTTCAAACTGGTTATAGAGCGCCCACCCTTTAAACAGAGCACAGCATGTTAATGCACACACCGAATAGATGTTCAGACTCAGAATACCCATTTACGTCCAATATCGCATGTCCATCGCTCTATACCAACATAACAACTACTGCACTTGGAATCGCATGCTAAACACAGCACCCTTTTTGATGGTTCACAAATGAGAAGCTCGTCAAACTCTGATGTTAGCCGACGTCAAGCATAGCGGGGACACCGAGGTATATGTGACATAAGTGACAGGATCCAGCACTTTATTAATAGATGCTGTCCAATCTGAACGAGCCGCAAAGCACGCGGGGTAATTCCGACTTCCGGCTCTTTCAGCGAGACGCGCATCTAGTGATCTGTGCTTGAAACTTAGCATCGACAAGCTTAATTTCGACCCTTCACGCATTTTCTAAGCGCGAATGAAGTCGTAGAAAAGGTCACAATGATCTGTACACATGTTATTATCCTATTTGACGTTTCGTATTTAAATTGCAAGTGCAACCATTACAATGTGTGGCGTCTGTTCGCGCTGAAGTTAGTATCTCATTCATTCGGCCAAAGTTCGTTTTCGTTGATGTTATCATGCAGTCGCTACATATATCTCTAAAATATACTGGAGTAAGCATTCCTTAGAGTTATTTCGCTAGCGGAAGTCAGATAATTAGACTACCGGCAGCCGCAGTTTAGCTATACATAGGAGCGGACAATCGCGCAAGTTGTAGTTGTGACGGCTAAGAGCTGAAAGCATGCATTGATACCTGGAGGACATTGCGCCCTTTTTTTGCAACCCTTACAAAGCTTTATCGGTTTAGCTGCACTGCTCGAGAGATTCATGAGCAGCTAGAGTTTTTTGTCTTGCATTTTACTGAAGCTGCCTGCGAGCACGGTTGGTACACCGCGTTTTAGTTGCTCAGCTAAAATTGTGACATTCAATTACAACAATGTGTTTTGCTATTCCTTCAAGAGATCTAGATTTACTTACTAGTGCTTTGAAACCTTATAAGTGTGCACAATTTCCCTATTTTAACTTACATGCTTTTGACAGCTCAACTGATTTTGTTTATATATGTGCTAGTGTTTTTTTTTATTATAGGAGGTAGAATGCCAAAGAACTATATCATGATTAACATCATACCGTCAGTCAATGAAAACATTAAGAGTATCACGAAATAAATAAAACTCGCTCTCAAGCATTTATTTTTACTTGAGTTGTATTATGAAAATGCAACTGCATAATGTATGAGTTGCATTTTTGCATTTTTAGCACTGCAGTATTCATTTTGCATGCATCATACCCCAACGTGTATGTAGCCAAAATTGTATGGCCAAACACCTGTGCTAATGCTTGTTGAGGGCCTGGGTACGCTATTAACGTAGCTATTTCGGCAGTCAGAGAGACACACCCCCTTGCCGAGGCTGCAGTGGATGCGAGAAAACCCCACTCATAAACAAAATTAACCAAGCGTAGTGCGTGGGACATTTTACGTCATTCATATACAGCTGTGGAAGGTCTCCGCGTTTGAAATTCCTATTCTTGGTTTCCAAATACTGATTGCTGAATTATGTCGGTCAAAAAAGTGAAGTACTAACACAAAATCTTTGTTTTAATGACGTCTCTTGAAACCTCCACAAAGTTCAGAATGCGAAACCATTATTTTTTCCAATCAAAGCTTGGAAGAGCCTTTAACTATTTTGCTGTTTTGTGCTTGAGGTCTGGTTGCACAGACGAACTAGATTCTGTATACATTCAGATGCTTCCAGTAGGCACATATATAAGCTGTTAAGGCATACATACTCAAATGTGGGAATGTATAACTTCTGCACTATATGCAATGTGTTCAAAGTAAATGATTGAAGTACGAAAAGCCAGGCACAAATACAACTTGTCTTGTGCTTCTTCCTAATGAAAACGTCAATTGAAAGCAAGGTATCAACTCTAAGCATTGCTTTGCAATGGACAACAAGAGAAATAATCCGGCACAAGAAAGTAGCCAAAAGAAAACGTGAGTAGTTTTTATTATACAGGCATGCGAGAGAAAAGGTTCTTGGAAATCGGAAACCATTCTCGTACTGTAATTACACCTCATATTGCTTTCTCTGGCAGAAGTTTTGCTGCTCTTTTTTTACGCCATGTGATTAATGACCTCCAAGCAAGGCGGGGGGTGAGGAATAGGTAATTGTGACAAAATGCCTAGTACGGGCTGTAGGACTGAGCTTCAGTAGTCCTGTGGGCGAGTAATAGCAAGCGGTAAGAAAATGCATAGTACAGAGAACGGAAATCTTTCTTGGCAAGTTTATACTTCTTACCTTTAGACATAAAAGTTGCTAGCAAGCAGGGTAGGTGTGTAGGCCAGTTGGCGTGACATAAGGAAAATAAAACCGCAGCAGGCTCAGGACGGAGGGTGGAGACAACACAGGGCAAGGTCAGCTTCAACTTGCCTTGCAAAATTTTGCGCTTCTTATGTAGCTTATCACATTACATCACATCACTTTATTTTCCTTAAAGACCCCTTGCGGGATGTTACATAAGGGGTGGGTTTTTATTAAGTACAGGTGTTCAATGCAGTCATGAATGTTCCAGGGCAGATGATGGCAGCGATATTGTGGGGAAGGCCGTTGCAGTCAGCTGCTACTCGGCAAAAAAATGAATTAGAGAAAACAGTGGTACGGGCACGTGGGCGCAAAACTTGAAGAAGGTGACTGATGCGATGGGATCTGCGCGGCGGGGATGCGCAGATGTAGGGTTCTTGTCTGAGTGGCGAATAAAAAAACTTGTGAAATAAGACGAGACTGGCAGTGCGACAGCGAGCAGAAAGATTAGATAGACCTGATTGCAATTTTAGAGATGATATGCTAACGTCGTATGAATACCAGGAATGAATGAATCTGGTGGCCCTGTTCTGCACAGCTTCGAGGGCGTTTGTTAGATATGCTTGGTGAGGGTTCCAGATGGCCGAAGCAAATT
>JAJIZL010064098.1:0-10434 GCA_023969395.1 Amblyomma maculatum | reverse complement strand
TTGCTCTGCTAGCCCAATAACTCGCCGTAAAATGAAAACTAAATATGGAGTATCACGAATTACTACTTCCCCATAAAGTAAACGGTTGCCTCGACCTAAATAATTTCTCTGCCTTACATATTAATGTCCGGTCTCTGCATAACAAGTTTGATGACTTCTCATATTTTGTTGACAGTCTGCAGCACAATTTTGATACAATTCTGCTAACTGAAACGTGGGCCGTATGCGATGCTGACTTGGTGAAACTGCCCGGCTATGATCCTTGTTTCCTGAATCGCCCTTCTCGTGGAGAGGGTGTTGCCATTTACGTAAAGAACAGTGGCCTTCATAGCGAAGGCCACTGTTCACCTGAGTTCTCTATAATGACTCCTGACTGTGAAATGCTCGCGCTGAAGACTGCGGACAAAATGGTTTCTGTCGTTTACAGGCCGCCGTCAGGTGACCCAGATAAGTTCTTAACACATCTCGACAAATTTCTTGATTTTGCCGCTGAAGTTCAATACTCTACTATTATTGGTGGTGACCTCAACATTAATACACTTGCACCTTCTAGTATAAATCGCCATTTGAATCACACAATTGCTTCCAATGGTTTTACAAATCTTATCACTACACCCACAAGGATAACGACGTCAATCAGTGCAATTGACCTTTTTATACCAGACATTGTCTCCCCCGTCATTTCTGCTGGTACTATTGCTTGTGACCTTAGTGACCACTGTGCCATTTTCGTATCCGTGCCACATGGCTGCTCACCAAGTTACGCACAACCAAATAGTTTTGCTTATCAATGTATAACTGATGTGACACTTGCCCGATTTCGCGAATCTGTACGCGTTGCAGATTGGAACTGTGTTTTTGCCTGTTCTTCCGTTGATGAATCTTATGAGCTCTTTTTAAGTACTTTGAAAGACATTTACATAGGTGTTTTCCCTAAAAAACAAAGAAATCAAACACGAAACTCCGTAAAACTTGGGTGACTCCAACACACGTCAAAATGAAACATAAGTCTAGACTCTTCAAACGCTTTATGTCCACTCAGAACCCTGATCATCTTACAGCTTTCAAAAAACACCGCAACAAGTTAACCAACGAATTGCGAAGATCTAAATATGCCTATCAATCGCGTATCCTCACTAGCAGGGAAGGTCCGAAAGCATTATGGAAACTTTTAAATGAATCGTTTCTAAACAAAAATAAAAATACGCACTTAGGTCAGCTTGTGATCGACGGCTTTCCCTATTCCCGCTCTTTGCTGGCAGAAAAATTCACCGACTTCTTCCCAAGCTTTACACCGAGTGGTTCCACGGTCGAAGCCCTTCGGTATCTCCAAAATACAGGTTTAGAGACTTTTGCATTTCATTTAACGACCAGCGAGGAAGTTTTTAGCGTTATAATGAACCTAAAAGCTACAAGTTGCACCGATTTCGATGGCTTCCAAATTAAACCAGTTAAATTTGTTTCAGATCTCTTAGCACCATGCTTAAGCTACATCTTTAACTTGTCGCTCACATCAGGAATTTTTCCTGCACGAATGAAATATGCAAACGTAACTGTTATTTTCAAAGGAGGCGATAGAAATAAGATGACCAACTATAGGCCAATTTCTATTCTCCCTGTTTTTTCAAAGGCTCTTGAAAAAGTAATGCTCAAGAGAATCGATGGGTTCTTTTCTAAACATGCCTTAATAAATGCCAGTCAGTTTGGCTTTCGAAAGGGCAAGTCCACGGAATCTGCTTTACTCTTGCAAAAGGAAGTTATTTTAAATAATATCGAAGCTAAAAGTTTGACCCTTGGTATTTTCATCGACTTTACCAAAGCTTTCGACCTTCTTAATCATGAAATACTACTCTGTAAACTTGAAAGCTATGGTGGCCATGGTCTTTCCCTCCAACTCTTTCGTTCTTATTTAAACATGCGCCAGCAGGTCGTTTCGGTCGATAATCATAAGTCTAGCTCCCTTCTCCATTGACTGTGGTGTCCCGCAAGGTAGCCTTCTTGGACCGTTCCTCTTTAATGTATATGCTAACGACCTTCCGAGCATAGCTTATCATACAAATTGTATTCAGTATGCTGACGACACAAGTTTTTTTCTTAGGGGATCTTCTGCCGATGAACTAATCAATAGTGCAAATCTGGTTCTTTGGTCTCTCCACAAATGGTCCACAGCTAATGGTTTGGTAGTTAACTCTAACAAGACAAAAGCAGTCTTTTTTCGTCCCCTTAGCCAGGATATTACAGTAAACAGTACTCTGCATCTAGAAAATAACATTATTGAAATTGTAGACAAGTTCAAATCATTCGGTGTTGTATTCGACTCTCGCATGAGGTGGTCTGACCATATAATGTATATTGAAAGCAAGCTCACTAGATCTGTTGGTTTCCTCTCGAGACTGCTCAACGAATTTTCCCCAAAGCATAAGCTCCTTATTTATCACGCTTTAATTCAATCTCACATAAACTACTGTCACCTCGTTTGGGGTACAACATCCAAAACAAATCTAAACATCATACTCGGTCTCCAAAAGAAGGCAATTAGACTGATCGCTGGTGCATGCTACACTGCCCATACAGAAACATTATTTCCAAAATATAGGATTCATCGTGTGCATGCCATGTTTGAGTATCGTCTACTTCACTGCCTTAAATTGTCACCTCAATGCTTAACTGACTTCTTGAAGAATATATCTGGACTTAAGCCTTACGAGAAACCCTTTCACACCAGAAGTAAACAAATATGGGACGTTCTTCGAACGAGGACGTTATACGGTAACCAGAGCCTTCGTTTTACTTTACCATGCATATTAAATCATTATAGCATACACAACCCAAACATCTTTACCGCATCAATTAAGGACTTTAAGCTATATTTTATCAATTCCGCACTGTCTCTTAGTACTTTCCGTTCCTTGCCTTAAACATTATTACAAGAATAGTCACTTCATTTTCATTATGTTTTGCCATATTTCGTGCATACTGTTACACTATTGTGCGTCGTTAATTTACTGTGCTGTTTTTTAACAGCTGTTTCATTTGTATATGTGCTCTTTCTGTGCTTCATAATTTTCATGTTATATATGTATATCTTCGCCTTAACGTCACATGTCCTGTTGCTCTGCCATTACTGGGCCTCGGGCATCTCTCAAGCTATCGCTGTAGCTTTTCGGCCGAGGCCCATTTCCTGTATATTACTAGAAATAAATTTTTTTTTTCAAATCAATTTCAAAATCTTGCACATACCGCGTTGTCACTCTTCCAGTATATCTTCGCCGAGGATGCAGATTTTTACTTCTTTCTCTACCCGGAAAGGCACGTCCATAAGAATTTTTCGGTCATATATGATGAATCATGGAGAACATACCCAAGCATCCTTGGCCGACCATTTACGTGTGGCCGACGTTGGGAAAATGGTCGGCAGCCTACTTAGTCGGCTAGTAAACCACGGCAAGCGGTCGGCCCGGAGGTAGCCGCCAGCCATTTCGGCAAGTAGTTCGCAGCGGGCTTTGGCCCGACATTTTGGGCGGACTATATGCTGGGCATGGCGCCAGGTTAATGGCAAGAGTGCGGCAATGCGTCGGCCCGACTGTTGAGGCGGTACATTGAAAAAAAGTTATGAAGAGCACGACTGCTACTTTTTTTTAAATTTGCCTGTTACTTGGCTTTGGTTTTTCGCGATGTTATGTAATTTGCGCTTAGTATGGAACAAAATGATACATGCTATTTAGTGTAAATGTTTTGTTACATTAATTAATGCTATTGTTTGTTTAACTTGTCGCTCACATTTTTAGTGAACCTTATAGCTGTTAGTAAAATTATTTACCGAGTTCTGATAAACAGCAAGCCACAAGGTGACCGCGATTTCATGTGTAGATCACGTCATTATACATTATACTGTTTGCTTATTACGAAGCGCAGCTGTAGGTGATGTAACATCAGTTATATTTTTGGCGCACAAGCTCCCGTACACCCCATTTAGCCCGTATCACTCACTGAAATGCGTCCGCTATATGACAGGGCATTTGAGTAGACGCAACTTCTCATTGTAAGGGAGGAGAAGGCTATTGTGTAAAATAAAGGAAGCGGACATAAGAGAAAAAGCACACGGGGGCAGAAATTATGCGTAGGGCACTGGCAAGCCTTGGCCGCGGCGAATGCTCCGGCAGGCAAGCAAAGAGACAAATTCTAAAAACACTACTTCGCAGCAGGAGAAGAGAAATGCGTACACGGAGGGAGACCCGGACGAAACAAACCGACCTCACGCTCGGACGTTTCGAAGGAAGGGCGGAAAAGAGGGGGGAAATGATGGGAAGGGCGGGGCAACTGTGTCACCCCCGCAGCTCGAAAGTTGGTGGCGAGCGTTCCTGACTGGGCGAGAGAAGAGATGCGTACACGCCGACTTTGAAGAGAGCATGCAGTTTTGTGGTATTTGTATACTATTTTTGAAGGAGCTCTTTTCGAACAAAGTTGTCTTACGATCAAATACATGAAGAAAAAAAAACGAAGGAAAATGATTATTGTCCAGGTTATTAATCGCATACTTTTTTTCTCAAAACAGTCTGGTAAAGCTAAGAGCCGCGAGAAAACGGGCCAGCGTCCTTGTCATTTGGTTTTGTTTCTTTGCGTGTGGCCCATTCATCCTCTTTTACGACCTGCCGGGGTGGGACGGGCGGCTCTTTTCATTTTTTTTTTTCGGAAGTCGGAGGGGCGCATTTTCGCAGCGAGCGGTCCGATTCTACACCGGAATCGGACCCCCCTCTCCTCCCCCGCTTCTTGTCCACAGTTCTTGGAAGACTCGGCAGCTAGTGCTCGTAGGTGCGTGCGTGCTTTCAAGTTCATTGCAGAAGTGTAGAGCGCGACCAAGAGACGATCTCGAGCGCGCGCGAGGACGCTGTATGTGCGAACGAAATGTTGGAAATGTAAGCGCGTTTTCCAAAGTTGCGCGTTATTAGTTAAAATTACAAGACAGTCAACTTTGTTACCTTCAATAACTAGGCGCTGGACAACCAGACCTCTTTTTCATTCGCATTTATATACTGTCAGGACAAGTGACTGTAGTAGTTTTCAACCGCTGTATCCTTTCAGTAACTCCGCCAAGCCATCCTGAAGTAACGCGCTCCTCCGGCGCGTTTGGACACAAAAAATCGAAGATGCTCCGCTTTTTCTGTTTCTTTTTTTCCTTTTTTCTTTTTGCTCAAAGAATGGGAGTGTGGTTTCATAGGAACGAAACAGTTGATTTTTATTTATTTTATTAGTATTTAGCTTTTGTTTTACAGATTGTTTTGAATTATGGCTTCTATATTTTCTTGCTTTTTACTGTCCACTCCTCCCACGAAACACATAACGTCTAATAAACTTCTTTAAACAGCTCTGGAAGGCTACAAACATCTTGTTCTAGAACAAAACCTCTCACAGACGTCGACGGAAAGAAGTTTCCTGGAAAACTTCGTTAGCACATCTATACTAAGACGCCTTTTCAAAGACGTCTCAGATGTTTTTTTGGAGATATCAATTAGATATTTTTCCAAAGACCTCTCAGCGATGTTTATTCAGAAACGTTTCACAAATACCATGGTAGAAAGGGTTTACTAACTTCTAAAAGCCCACAAAAAATACTCCATGCTTCCCCTGTTCAGAATGTTGAATCCTTATTCAAAGAATGTTCACGAATCACAGCGAACATTTTCTATGCATGGTTTATTGCAGCCGCGGAATTAAGCAATAATTACGGCCCAAATTGTTAGACAGCTTTGCATTATGTCTCAACTTGGTTATTTGATAATCAGGAACAGAAGGTAAGAGACCGCTTTAAAATAACCTCGAACTTTGAAATTGCGGTTCGTTCTAGCGGGAACCAAAGCCCGTCATTTACGGTCCAGCTAACCTACCGCTCGTAAGGCTGCACTGGGTTGCACACCGGTCCTCAAAGACGAGGGGATGCACGCGAATGACAACACTTTTTATGCTACGAATGCCTCTTCATTCTAGCTTGCCTGGCCAACACCAGAAAACCACCGTATTGCCGCTCGTAAGGCCGCACTGGGGTAGCATACGGGTCCTGAAAGAATACGGGAGGTACGCGAATGACATGCTTCTCTTCTACTCCGGCTTGCTTGGGAGCACGAGAAAACCACCGCACTGCCGGAAATTTGTTGCTTGGGCAAGAGAACAGTCAGCAGGAGAGCCGATCGTACGCTCAAACATCGTTCCGCACGCTGAAGCCTGCTGCGTGGTAGCGCCAAGGTAGCGCTCTGCTCGATGCCGATGCAATTTACAATTTTCAACATTGCTTTATTAATTCAAATTTTTTATTTCTTTGCAAAGCATAAAGTTAAATTAAAAAACAAAATTAAACTCATAATTGTTTTTGTAATAGTTGGGTTTTATAAGCAGTTATTGCTTTATTAGTATTTTGGCGTTGCAGTCGCTAGCGACTGCTTGCTACCCGCGCGCACCGATCGTTCAACTTATCTTTTCTCGTCTTTCGACATGCTCAACGGTTGCTCAACGTGCTCTCGATGGTGTGTGTTCGGTGTGTTGTCTTTGTTTCCCGCGCTTGGACATTTACGCTGATTTTGCAGCTTTCCCGCGCTGTATTTTACAACCACTGCTGCGCTGTGATATGGAGCTCATATTTCTCAACAGTAAGTAACTTTCCACTTCTCTTGTATGGTGAATGCAGCGCGCCGAAATTGAACCGCAGATGCGCCTGACTAGCGCGCTAGAAACACGGGTAGATAGCAATGCGTGTTTGTCTTTCTATCTGTCCATGTTTCTAGCGCTGTTTTAACGTACTGTCCAACCAACTCGCCCAACAAGCAACTTAGCTGTATTGTATTGGCTTTGGTAACTTCACTGATGCGTGCTAAGTATGTGCGGTAGCAAATGTAGAACTGAAGTAATATATCTTGAGGAGTTATTTTGTTCCTAATGGTCGTGTTGAAGATGTGGAATTATATGAGTCTTTGAAAAAATTCCGGCGCTTCACTGACATCAGATGTAGAATATTCGTGTTTTCTTCCAATAAATAGTTGGTAGTTGCGCGCATATGGTGTCCTATTCGTTTTTGTTGTCATCTTTGCACCGTAGCGTTTTCAAATCAGTAACCTCAGCTCACTTTAAGGTTTTCTGTGTATGTACAGGGTGAATAAAACTTTCTTCTCTTAAAACACACTAGAAAAGACTGTTCAGTTCACGGTAGGTCAATGCCCGAAGCATAAGGCCACTGCCTCGACCTCATTTTGTGGTGCGAGCTATGAGGGATTTTTTTTTCATGCATGGGGTGGGGCTACAGTGACTAGTAGTGGGGCGTGAATGATTTCAGTGGCGTTCATGGTAGGTCCGGGCATTTTACATAGATGCTAGTGGTATCACCGTATTTTGGTGTTTCCTTTCTCCGTGAATATTTTTCTTTAAAAACCCCACAAAACTCAGGCACGTAGCTCAACTTCCACTGCCTTTGGCTCGTTTGATTATTTTGTTTTGTTTTTTTGTCTTTGCAGGTTGCTGGAATCTTGTCTGTCTTAATGACCCCTGGAAAAGGCAGAACCTGGAGCTTACGATAAGCCATTGAATTTAGCTCATCGGCCAATGCCTTGAGTGTGCATTATGATTTTATATATCTATGCAAGTTATAAAAAATATTTTTATGCAGAACCTTCTTTGCGGATGGTTCCAGTGAGTTTACACCAGTGCATTTGCATGCATGCCTGTAACTTAACTTTTTTTTGCCAGTGCAGGTTGTTTGGAATTTACTTTTGCAGAAGAACCTTCAAAAAAAGGTTTCTCAAATCCATATTGTCAACAAGTTTATTTGCCGAGTGCTTTTACTTTTGTAGATGGAGTGCAATAAAAATTCGGACTGGAGAAGATGTGTTCTTCATACATTCAGCATGTGCATTCACTATTGAGTGTAGCGATTTGTAGTTTGTGCTCATTGTCCTCAATTCTGCATGTGAGATCACACAATAGTCTGCTTTGAGAGCATTTTTTTTTATTTTAAATTACAGTTAACTGGGGAAAGGGTGAATTGAAGGCTTGCATTTTCTACAGCACTATAAGAAACAGCGAGAGATGGCACATAATCGGTGGGGTGTTAAAGGAGTAAAATTGAAAATTCTATAAAAAATTAAAATTTTAATTCTCTTCAGCCCAACTGATTCTTCGCCATCTCTAGCTGTGTCTTATTGCGTTGTACAAAGTGCAAGCCTTCATCAATTCGCCTTTTCCCCAGTTAACTGTGTCATTTCATTAAATTTAGAAAAAAAAATGCTCTCAAAGCAGAGCACTGTGACCTCACATGCAGAACTGAGGACAATGAGCACAAACTGCAAATTGTTACACATCTAAAACAAGAATAGAAACGTTCTAGCCAAGGGGGTTTAAAGATGTCTACTAGCAGAGCTACAGCTAGAAGCAATGTCTAGAACAAGTATAAAATTTTTCTAGGCGAGAAGTTTTCAAGACTTCTACTGGCGTAGCGTTAGCAGAGCTAAATCGGAGCTACAGGAAGGCTTGTAGCTCTGGGGTCTACAGAACGTCTCAAATGAGTCTTCTTTTAGAAGTGCCCATTTCTTGGCCTAGACATGTTCTAGATGTCAATTAGCTGTTTTTGTGTTTCGTGGGCTGGTCCGCGAGAGACATATTTTCTCAACGCATCCTGCATATCAATATGAGTTTGAGACCCCTATGTTAGACAGAGTGATTAAAAATTAAGAATATTTATTGAGAGCTACACGAGGTACGCGCAATAAAAGAAGCTAATTGAAAAGAATTCTTTCCTGAAGCAGCTGCCGCAATTTCGGGTTTTTGTTGTGGCTTGCAGACTAATAATATGGAGAACTTTAGTTTTAAGGCGTGAACATGTATCGGAAGTGATTAAAGCGAATTATCTGTCGTACGTACTAAGCCGAGAGATCGCTTGTAGAATAGCCCTGCATATGGAAGGAATGCTGCATAGGTCCAGAAACTTAAGACTTCTGCTTGAAAAGTACCGGGATAAGAGAGTAGAAACGATCATGACGTCAGAGGCGTGAACTTCAACCATTTACATAGCAGGGAACCAAAGAAATCTTATTGATAAACATGGAAATAGCAAAGCACACTGGGACAATAAATAATGTATCAGTAAAACAGCAAACAGTACCGAACATATAAGGTAGCGGCAAGAAATATATAATGCAGTGAGTTTCTGGTCACACGTTGTATATCAATAATGCGCAGCTGCAACAGGACTCCCTCGGGAGCTCTGACCACCTAACAAATTTCCAGACAGTCGATTGCTCGATCCTTTGTGCTCACACATATACGCGTGAGCCGCAGGCTTGCGTCTTTCAAGACAAGAACCGAGTTCAAATCACTTCGATGTACAGGTGACCTTCCTGAGGTGGATGTGCCGCGTCAACAACCTCCGGATAAAGCTGTGCTCTCCAAGAACTAACAGCTGGCTATATCTAGGTGAGACGCACTAGCATGGGGAACAGTAGACAACGTGGTCACCGAAAGAATACGATCGACCGCGTTCCTATTCTGTCAAATGATCAATCCCACGGACTTCACTACAACGTTGTTCGAACGCTTCGCGCGGCCTTCCACTGTGCGACGAAAAAGCTCACGGCGCTAGGCAGCGGAATGTCCAAGCTGCGACGCAGTCCTTAAGGACACGTGTGTGAGACTCGACCTGAGTTGATACAGTGCGGATCAATATGCCAGCTGTAAAGCCTGTCTTAATTTGGTGGGGATCGAATACGCCACACTCAGTGCGCCACCGAAAGTCTCTTAGAGCATGCGGGAGATTGGGTGCAACAGGCGTCTCCCACTTCGCATACGTTTGGCACATATGTATAGGGGCGCAGAATAGCAGAGCGCTTCGCAGAGATTAGATACTGCTATGGCTATCCATGCTCCGTCTACAAACATCTCCTCTAACTATGCGAACACGTGCGCCTGTTTCCCCTGACCAGGAAAAAAGCCAGTATAAAAGTTAAGGCCGCCCAACTTAACCTATGTGATCCACTAACTCGGATACCCAATAGCGCACAAAAAAGGGCATAATGAAGACAAGGCGGAACCCAAATAGGCGCCACCACCTAGCTATAGTGAAAATATAATCAAAGTAGATTGACTTTTCAAGAGGAATACACAAGAAAACACGGGCTAAGCCATGCAGGGTCGTATCATTGGGAGGCTGGATCAATAAACAATCAATCAAGGAACACAGATGTGCACCTGTGTGCACTAGGCTTTATCAGAAGTTTTGCGCATACGTTAATTAGCTATAACTTTAGGATGAACAAGATGTCCGAGATTATTGAGTTAAAGTCTATCCCGACATCGGCACGAAGCCGTGTGTGACGCATGCACGTACGCACGCACGCACTTACGCACGTCTGCAGTCGCACAGAGTAAATTGTTCCACGACCTTACACAGTGGTACGA
>JAJIZL010064096.1:0-24833 GCA_023969395.1 Amblyomma maculatum | reverse complement strand
CGCTCGTTGTTGTTCTCCGTCGCAGCGCTCGTAATTTGCAATCATGTACCAACTAGCTCAAATTTCCGTATTACTGAAGTTAAGACCGAGTTTGAAAATCGTCTTGCTATGCGACCAGTAAGTATTGCAGCGAAATGGGACAGCTTCAAATAGTGGGTCAAATTGAAAGCCATAGGAAAGAGTAGTAAGGTGCGGTACAAAGAGAAAGAAAAAGAACTGAATGAACAACTTCAGTTTTTTTTTTTTACCATGGAAAGATACGCCTGCCAGAAAGAAATTAGGAGTATAAGGTATGGCGGCCATATCACAGAAGATGCTAAAGATATTCAGCGTGCGGTAGCAGAGCACTTCGAAGAACTGCTTCGCGCTAAGCTTGAGACTGTAGGAGGCTTTCAAACGGACTTTCTAAGACTGATGCCTGCACTGGATGACGAAAGTAAAGTGCGCCTAGAAACACCGATAACGTTGCAGGAGATAGAATCTGCAATAGATGACCTGACACCTGGGAAAGCCCCTGGGCCCGATGGTCTAAGCGCTGTCTTCATTAAAACGTTTCAGCACTATGCGGCTCAGTTTATGCTCGATGTAATCACTGAAGCTTACGAACGTAATGCTGTTCCATTGTCTTTCTCTACATCACACATTGTTCTAATACCCAAGAAAGATGATCCGGAGAAACGACTGTTGGTGGGGTCATATCGACCGATTAGCCTCACCAATGTTGACTACAAGGTGTACATACATGAAGGTTTTAGCAAAAAGACTGCAAAGCGTAATAAAAACATTGGTTGGGCCTCATCAAACGTGTGGCATCAAGGGTTGATCCATTGCCACGAATATACATGTCGCAAGAACCGTATTATAATGTGTTGATGCACTCAGTGGTCAGATAGCCATGATGCAATTAGATTTGGCGAAAGCCTTTCACCGTGTTTCTCACGAAATTCTTTTTTCCATTTTGGAGCATTCTAACCTTGGTGAAGTCATAGTGGAGGGTGTTAAAATGGCTTATGCGAACTGAACGACCCGTATTATAGTGAATGGTGAACTGACTGACAGCATCGCAGTACGGTCATCGGTAAGGCAGGGCTGCCCGCTCTCACCCCTGCTTTTTGCATTGTATTTAGACCCACTTTGCTTGGCTATCATTGATAGCGATCGCAGTTTAGGATTCAAGCTGCAATCAGCACACGTGAAAATGCTAGCATACGCTGATGACATTGCAGTCTTTTGTGCAACCAGAAAGAGCATCTGTGAAGTCACGGGTGTCGTCGAAACATTTTTGATCAAACCGGATGTAAGATCAATTGGGAGAAGAGCTCTGAGTTCTGGTACGGTGATTGGTACGTGGCACCTGATTTCTTCTGTAAGGTGCGATGGTCTGCTCTCCCAACGCGATATCAAGGCGTTCCTTTAGATTGTTATCGAGATCCCAACGTGTACTGGATGGAAGAAACATCGAGAGCGAAAGAAAAAGCAGATGCGTGGCAAGGAAGGCAACCCTCAATGTTTGCGCGCGCTTCTATTTCCAATGTTTTTCTTATTCTGAGGCTGTGGTACCTCATCAATGTGTTGTGTGTCTCACGAATCTAAATTCAGAAAATGCACCGTGTTTTTGCTGTTTTTATTTGGGCATCCACATGGGAAAAAAGCCACTCGGACGAATTTGCTTATTTCTGTTAAAAGGGGCGGGCTTGGCCTGGCCCATTTGTTCTTGCGTCAAGTGGTTTCGCGATTTATATTCCTGCGTGATCAAAAAGATACCTTTCTAGGAACTGTGATGCAAGTGCGATTGCAGAGGCTGCTCCCTGAATGGATTGTGTGATGTGAAAACATGCCTAGTACTGTGACTGGCTAGCTGAGGGAGATTGTTTTTTCGTGCAAGTTGCGTGAAGTGCGGTTCTCTTTTGATTATTTTTATGTTTCCAGAAAAAAACTATATAGAGATCTCATTGACGTGATGCTGCCGGTGCCTTTCTACCGGGCATTACACTGTGGAGGCCCAGGGCAGGAAGTTTTGAAAAGAGTCAAGAAGATGCCCGTGAGGCCATCTGCTAAAACGTTCCTTTTCAAACTGTACTCTAATACGCTCCCTGTTGTAAGATCTGGCTGAATGATAAAGGTATCTTCGTCCCATGGACAACAAATTGCCTGTTGTGCAAAAAACCGGAAACAATTGAGCACGTTTTCTTACAGTGTTGGGATGCTGTCTTTCTATGGGACGTCCTCCAATGGACAATTAAAAAGGAACTTCCCTTAACTCCATACGGTATCAGATCCCTACCAGTGCAGAACGATGATGCACCGTATGATTTAATTATGCTCCTTGGCCTCCATAGTTTGTGGAAAACACGAATGCAGGTGCGTCATGCAGATATAGATACGCGATCTGCGCTTGAAAACTTCATTGAAAGTGCGGTGTATATACGCGAAACGTTCAGGATGCAGCAGGATCCACCACAATGGCATTGTCTGTTTGATGAGTTGGTGCACTTGAAAAGATTTTAGCCACATACGCGCCATCTCTTATGTAGTTGACGTGTTTTATCATGTGTATTTTTGTTTTGCGTTTCACGGCAATAAAGAAAAAAATGCCCGGCTAGCTCCGTCGGTAGAGTATGAGATTCTTAATCTCAGGGTCGTGGGTTCCAGCCCCACGTTGGGCGCTGCTTTTATTTTTCATTGTCTGGATTATGAAAGAAGCTCGTAGAGGGATTCAAAGTAATGATTTTATTCATTACTTCAGAACCATTAGCGCACTTCATTCTCTTCCCGTTGTCTATAAACAGAGCCTGACTTACGCACTGCCGCATCGCCCGGCTAGCTCGATTCCACTTCCGGCCACCACTGTGAACGGACGTGTCATCATGTGCTCCTTCGGAGCGGTATTAGCGGCTCAGCCGAGCCGCGGAAACAGGTTTGCTGCTGAAGATAACGACACAGGCCACGAAGTTATGTTGCCCCAACTCCCAACAGGTCGTATTGCTTTTAATACCGTATTTTTGCACGGCGACGTTCGAGCGCGGGCGTATAGGGTCGAGGACTACAGGGATGCCCTTGCCCGTTTAGAACTGCTTCCCGAGGTTGTGGCCTTGGGAGCATTCCAAATGAATCATGTGTGGGCAGTCACGTTTAAGAACTCGGAAGCCGTTAAGAAAGTGCTTGCTGCCGGGAGCATGACTGCGAAGGAGCACCGGTGTCTTGTGATTGACCCCAACAAGCAAGAGGTTCTCGTTAAAGTGCACTGGGTTCTTCACAACGTGACTGATGAAGAAGTGCGTGAGGCCTTCCTTCCGTACGGCGAGGTGACCGGGTTGTCGAAGGAGCGCTGGCGTGTGCACGAAGTCACAGAAAAAGGGTCAACGACCCGTGTACTAAGCCTGAAGCTGAAATGCAACGTGACAGTTGAAGACATACCTCACCAACTGCGAATAGCCGGTGAACCTGCACTTTTGGTTGTAGCTGGGAGGCCCCCGCTCTGCCTCCGCTGCCAAGGGAAAGGCCACATTCGCCGCGACTCTCGGGTGCCTCGGTGCCCACGCTGTCGCCGGTTTGGTCACGAAGAAAGCGAGTGTGTACCTACGTACGCAAGCAAGACCGGGCCAGGAAGGAACGTCGATGTAACTGAACATGTTATGGACGAGGTGGAGGCTGAGGAAGCATCAAGGGCAGCTGGAGGCAAAACAGCAACTGTCGAGAAGAGCACGCAGCTTTTAAGTGTTGGGCCTAGCGGCACAAGTCCGGCCGAGGCATCTCCAGTGCCGCAACACGTCTCCGAGGAAAAGGCGAGCCAAGAAAAGCAGCCGCCTTCTCTCAGAGCCCCTGATAGCACACTTGACGAACCTCACGTCGAACACCACCATAATGATGTCTCATTGCAAGAAGCTGCTGTCATAGCCACAAAACGCGCTTACCTCGAAACTGTGAAAGATGACCGACAAACTGATGGAGAACCCGCGGAGGAGCCGCCCACCAAGGCGGTAATGACGCGACGGTCGCCCTACAGGCCAAGACCAAATATTCCACCAGACATACGATCTGCGGTAGAGGCGCCTGAGTAGCGCTTCTACAGCTGTAATGCGCTGCCGTCGGTTTCCGGATCAGCGTGCTATGGCGGAGACGATATAACATGGAAGGGAACTGTGAGCTTGACCGTCAAACCTTGGCCATGGACTGTGAAAGTGCGTGTGATTGTTGCGAGGCGGTGCGCTTTGTGGAGCTCCAACACGCGGAACCCCTTTCAGCGCCACGTTACCCTGAGGTGAGCACTTCGCGAGCAGTGGGTGCCTTTAAAAATGAACAAAAGATTCAACTGCCACTACGCGTAGCCACGCTGAACGTGCGTGGACTGGCGGCGAGGAAGCGCCAGTGTCAGGTCAACCGCTTCTTTCTAGAAAATGAATTCGATGTAATCGCATTACAAGAAACTAAGATTGAGAGCGAGGAACACACAGATCGCATGGTTGAAATTTTTCGGTCCCGATACAATGTCTGCGAATGTCACGCGGTTGGAAAGTCCGGAGGTTGTGCGTTATTTTTGAGAAATAATCTTGGAATTGGGAATGAAATCATTGTCACATCCGAAGCGGGTCGGTTACTGGTTGTCGATTTCACCATTTCTGGATGCTCTTGGAGAGTGATTTGTGTGTATGCCCCTAACAATTACAAGGAACGTGTTAGTTTTTTTGAAAAGGTCAAAGTGTTTGTGAACTGCGAGAGAAGCGTCGTTTTGATGGGTGATTTTAACTGTGTTTGCATGCCAGAGGATCGAGTGCCGATCACCCCTGTGCGTGATCAGAGTGCGCAGTATCTCGATGCAATAATTCAGGAACACGACATGGAAGATCTGGGCTGGGTGTTGTTTCAAGGCTCGAAGCCATGTTTTACGCACTTCCAACGCGGTAGCAATGCAAGACTAGATAGAGTATACACAAGCATAGGATTTGTGACAATGTGTTCCAACCATGAAGTGAAACGTGTTTCTTTCAGCGATCACAGCCTTGTTATTGTAAACTTCGGGAATAAACATAGTAGGAGTCGTTTCAACTGGAAACTTTAGAAATTTAATGTTAAATTGCTGGAGGATGAAACATTCGTTAAACAAATTATAGACTTAACCAAAATGCCTTGCGTCAAATCAGCAAGCTGCGCAGATAAGTGGAAAAATTTTAAGAACACGGTCAAAATGAAAGCGATAGAACGAGGAACTATCCTTCATCAAAGTCAAAAAAGAAATAAATCAAAGAACTGGAGTGCAAATTAGACTTTTTGACAAGTATGTAAACAGTGGTGCCCGGTTTGTACATAAAAGAAATCCGAGAAGTCAAAAGCCAGCTAGAAGCTCTGGAGGCAGATAAGTACCGAGCGGCTGTAATAAGGGCGCGCGCCGAAAAGTTGCGGGCAGGTGAAGTGCCGAATAAGCGTGAATTGTGTGATGAAAGAAGATATGCAGCACAAAATGAAATTCAACAGATCCGCTACAGCAACAGAATAACGACCGACCGCGAAGAAATCGAGCTAGCGTTTGTTGAGCATTACAAAGGACTGATAGGGAGTGACAGAAGCGCAAAGGGCAGTCTGTGGGACGAATTTTTGCACCTCATGCCTCGATTAGACGAAGAGAAGCGTGCGCGCTTGGAACAGCCTATTAGCTTAGAGGAAGTTCAGAAGGCTATTGAGGACCTGCCACTTGGGAAAACACCAGGACCTGGTCGGTTAGGCGCTGCTTTCTATAAAAAATTCAGAGAAGTCAGCCCGCTGCTATACGATATGATTACAGAGCATACAATGTAAAACAAATGTCACCTTCCTTCTCTACTGCCCACATTGTGCTTACCCCCAAAACATGTGACCGAGAAAAAGTGCTGTCTGCGGGGGCTTATCGCCCGATAACCCTCACAAATGTCGACTATAAGATCTATATGAAGATTCTTGGCAAACGTTTACAGAGTGTCATCACGGACCTAGTTGGACCGCACCAAACGTGCGGAGTGAAAGAGCGTACCATCTGCACAGATGTGCACATCGCTCGAAGTATCCTTGAGTGCTGTGATGTCTTCGGTGGCCGAGTTGCAATAGTACAGCTAGACCTGTCGAAGGCGTTTGATCGCGTGGCGCACGATGCCCTGTACTCAGTTTTGGAACAAGTAAATGTGGGCAGCATAACTCAAGACGGGCATAAAATGGTTTACGGCAGCTGTAGAGTTCAAATAATTGTCAATAAGAACCTGTGTGAACCCATCCCTCTGCGGTCCTCCGTACGGCAGGGATGCCCGCTTTCAACATTGCTTTTTGCACTTTACCTTGAGCCCTTCTGTTTAAGTCTTATTAACAACGACCGAATAAATGGCTTCAAGTTTCAGTCATCTAATGTTAAAATTCTTGCGTATGCGGACGACATTGCTGTATTCTGCAGTGACCGCGAGAGTGTACAAGAAAGTGTTGACGTCGCCAAGCGGTTTTGCCAGCAAACTGGGTCTGAGATCAATTGGGAAAAGAGTGTGGGCTTTTGGCACGGAAGCTTGGAAATTACACCACCGTTGTTCGCGCATCTGCAGTGGACAAACATGCCGTTGAACTACTTGGGTGTGCCTCTCGAGCACTATAACAAGAGCGCAGATTACTGGAGCGAGGCGACGTCAAAAGTGAGCGAGAAAGCAAGGGCTTGGCAAGGACGAGACTTGTCGATGTTTGCGAGAGCAACAGTATGCAACATTTTTTTAATTGCCAAAGTGTGGTATGTTTTGCAGTTTCTGTCTATGTCGCGTGTAAATGTGCAAAAAATGCATAGGGTATTTGCTGTGTTTATCTGGAATTCAAGTTGGGAGAGGGTCAGAAGAACCAATTTGTTTCGAACAGTTCAAGATAGTGGTCTGGGTCTCGCACATTTGTTTGTTCGCCAGGTTGTGTCTCGTTTTATGTTTATGAGGGATCAGAAAGACCCCTTCCTGCGCTCAATGATGCAGGTGCGTCTGAGCAGAACTCTTCCTGATTTTATAGTGTCCACTGTGAGATTGTCAACTTGTGGCGCTAGAGGTTATTTGAAAGAAGTTGTTGACTCTGTGCAATTTCTCAAGGTTCGGTTTTCACAAGAGTATCTCAGCACAGTAAAGAGGAAAAGACTGTACAAAGATCTTATAGATCTAATCATGCCAGTGCCTCTGTATCGTATAATAAACTCTGGAGGCCTAGGACAAGATGTTCTTAAAAGAATTAAAAGGATGCCAGTTAAAGCAAGTACAAAAACATTCTTTTTCAAACTGCACACAGGTACCTTGCCGGTTAAGACATGGCTATCTGACAAAGGCATTTTTGTACCATGGACAACGAACTGCTTGCTGTGCAAAAAGCCAGAAACCGTTGAACATGTGTTCATTGAATGTTGGGACGCGATCTTCTATTGGGATGTCCTGCAACGTACACTAAAAAAGGAACTACCTTTAACACCGATTGGAATCCGCTATTTACTAACAGACACAGATGACAGAGGTGTCCCTTACGACATGATTATGCTCCTCGGCCTCCATAGTTTATGGAAAACTCGAATGGCGGTACGCAATGGAGATGCATATGTCTTAACTACAAAGGAAAACTTTGTGGAAAGTGTATGTTATATACGTGATGTGTACCGAGCGCAGAAAGACCCACCTGCGTGGATGAGTGTGCTTGATGATTCAGTTCAAATCAAGTCATTTTAATTTGTGACCGGCTGAAGCAGCCGGGGTGCTTTTAACAATGTATCGTGCTTGTCTCAATAAAAAGGTATTAAAAAAAAAGCCCGGCTAGCTCAGTCGGTAGAGCATGAGACTCCTAATCTCAGGGTCGTGGGTTCCAGCCCCACGTTGGGCGCTGCTTTTATTTTTCATTATTTCGACGAAGAAAAGCTCGAGGAGTGATTCAAGGTAATGATTTTTATCATTATTTCAGAACCATTAGCACAGTTCATTCTCTTTCCGTTGTCAATAAATAGAGTGTCATTCTCTACCGACTGAGCTAGCCAGTTTTTTCTTTTTGTTATTGCCGACTGGGACGGAAAATCAAACGTAACATGTAATAGAGATAAGCCTTCTTTCGCTGAAGCAAGAGAGTTTAAAATCTTTTCAAAGTCTGCTAGCAAATCAAGAAGCGATAGCCACTCAGGCTGACCAGCTTGCACACTTTACACCACCCGTAGGCTTCCAACACTTTGTTGTCAACAAAGTTCTCCCGCGCGGAACGAACATCAACATCCGCATGCCGCACCTGCATTATTGTTTTCCATAAGGGATGGAGACTAAGCACCATGAAATAGCCATCGATAGCACGTGCTTCATTTTTAATTGGAAGGAAGCTATTGCAGGGGTCGACGAGATGATCCTTTTTGATTGCTTTATTGTTTTTGATAGGACCCAACGAAATGTTGGGTCCGAGCACTTTGAAAAGACATGCTCAATTACCTCTGGCTTCTTGCACAAGAGATAATAGGTTCTCTTTTGAATATAGACCCCTTTTTCATGCAGTCATGCTTTAAATGGGAGAAAGTATTTATGCGGAACGTATATTAAAATCGTTTCTGCTGATGGGTTGACCGGCAAATTTTTCACGTGCTTCAAAATGTCTTCCCCTAAATCCTCCTTCTGGAAACACAAAAAATTAGAATTGGCAGCAATACATCTACTAGATCTTTGTAGAGTGTTTTTTTTTTTTTTTGCAATTCGAATGAGCAATCAAGAGAGAAACACACTTGGAGAAGTCTAAACACCGGTACAATCTCTTTCGTGTGCCTCACAACTGTACCACGCATATTCACCCGCGAAGAAGGCAATATCATATCTGGGAGAAACCTTTGCAGACGTAACTGAATAACGGTTCGCAAAATGTTGTCAGACTGATCATGGAGAAACATCAACCGCGAGACAACTTGGCACAGAAATGAATGGACAAGGCCAAGGCCCCCCGCTTTGTCAGAAATGAACAAATTCATTCGACGGTCCGGTCCCACGTCGACAACCAGAGAAACACAGCTAAAACACGGTGAATGTTTTGTGTGCTGGTTTAGTATGCGCATTTCACATTATTTAGGTACCAGATGTTTCTAACAAATAAAAGATGACAAACAGAGGCACATGAATGCATTGAAATCTGTCTCCCCTGCCACGCGTCTGCCGTTTCCTTCACCCGTGAGGCTTCCTCGTTCCATCGTTTACTGGCATCCCGATAACAATCAAGAGGGAAGCCAAGATACCACGTCGTCAACACGGACTATTGTAACCGAGCAAAGAGTTCCCGCACATCGTCCCAGTTTCCACGCCATAACCTAAAGCTCTTGTCCCAGTTAATCATGCAGCAAATTTGTTTGCAACAGTTATCAAACAGGTTAGTAACTGCAATAACACTGGCCCTATTTGAGAAAAAAATACTATATCGTCTGCATAGGCGAGGACTTTCACACTGCAGTTGAAAACCCGACCCAAAATTGCTTTTAAGTATTTGACAGACAGAGTGGTTCAACATATGCTGCAAACAATAGCGACGAGAGAGGACATCCTCGCTTCACCGAAGAGTGCACTCGGACGTAATCAGTGAAGTCACCATTTACACAAATACGTGTGGTATAGTTAGCATAGGCCATCCTCACACCTGCTAACCTGCTACAATATGTCCTACGGCCGCATAGTCACGAATGGAAGAAAATAACATCATGTGAAACACAATCAAAGGCTTTCGCCAGGTCCAGTCGAATCATTGTGATGCCGTCCCCGAGGCCGTCACAGTTACCCAGTACACTACGAGCGACGTGTATATTTTTTGCTATAGCCTGTCCTCTGATGCCAGAGGCCTTGTGTGGTCCGACTAAGATCTTGATTATGCTCTGTAATCTCTTTGCTAATATTTTAATATATATCTCTTAATCTAGTCTGGTGAGGCTTGTCGGTCGATTAGACCCCATAAAATTGCTTCTCCGGGTCATCTGTTTAGGAATCAGAATCACGTGTCAAGTAGTAAATTACACTGGAACTTTTTCCGCTCGTCAGCTTCGTCAACAGCCCCGAGCAGAAAATGAGCTATTGTGTTTTTAAACTTTTATTAAAATTTGGCACTTATAGCGTCAGGGCCAGGTGCCTTTCCGATCTGTAACTCACCTGTTGCGTAGGCTATTTTACTGACACTAATGGGCATCTCAAGGCGCATCTGCGCTTCATCCTCGATCCTTGGCAGCAAGGGCAGGAATTCTACCCAAAAAGTTATCGTCCATAGCACGCTTGCAACCAAGAATATCTCTGAAGAGTTCGATAACTACATTCTGGATAACCTTCGCATTGCTTGTGACTTCAGCTCAGTGCCTTATTCGAGTGATTCCTTTCTGGCGAGCATAACATTTTTCATCCGTCCGTGCTCGTTTGGTTGCCGTTTCACCGGCTCACAATTTATCGAACATCGTGCGTATCATTGAGCCCCTATGTATCTTTCTGTGCCAATTTTTTCTAATTGACTTTTCACTGTGTTAAGTCTTTCAAAAACTTTCCTGGCTCGTAGCTTTCGATGCTTATCAAAAATTCTAAATTCTAGAGCAATTGTTTTTTTTTTCCTCTCTTCATGCTTATTAAGACATATGCTTTCTATTGCTTTTCGTTTCACCCATTCCTTAAAATCTTCCCACTGAACAGCCAAGCTATCAGACTCTGGTTCAAGACGGCTGTCTACTTCATCTGCAGTTTCATCAACGGAACCTTCGTCTGCCAAGAGCTTCGCATTAAATTTCCACTGATGCCGGCTAAATGCAATGTATTTCTTTTCAGCGCCAAAGGTTGTGATTACAAGGCAGTGGTCACTGATTGAAATGGGCTTCACTTCATACTTCGTGCAGAGACACACAAGCTTTGTGGTTGCACATAGCCTATCCAGCCGCGCGTGACTGTCACGCTGAAAATGAGTATGCAGCGGACTGTTTCCTTGCGTAAAACTTGACCTGTTTCCTCTAAGACATGTTCGTTAAAAGTGAATTCAACAACTGCGCACTTTTGTCTCGTACTGGCTGAAACTTCAGTAGATCAGCGACGGCGCAGACACAATTGAAATTCCCCCAAAACACTACTGTTTTGTTACCAACAACAATATTTTGAGACGGCCAAAGGAATCCTTGCGCTCTGATTCTACATTTGGTGCATAAACGCAGATTGGTCGGCAACTTAAATGGGAAAAAGAAAACTCAATGACAAGAAGACGTCCATTGGGAGAAGCAAAGACGGGCTAAAAAAATAATGGCTAAATTATCGGGCACAAATATAACATTCCCGCCTGAGGTGCAAAGAAAATGACAAACACAACCACTAAAGGCTGGGCGAAAAAAGGACACCATACAATCTGTACAATCTTCGCTATATAGCTTTGTTTCCTAGATAACTAGAATATCGAGCGTGTTGCCAGCAAGAGGCGATTTAGCTGACATTGACGCCGGGCACTGAAGCTTCGAACATTTAGTGTTGCTACGCGCAAAGCTGTGTCCCCTTGCATCGCCATGTCCCAAAAGTATATGCCTGCTAACATACAGTGCCCAAAATAATCCAACGAGCAATACCTAGACTCACAGCGCTTATTGCACATCACCGTATGCAGCCGTCGCAGCTCGTTGGCATCCGCCCGCAGGCAGCTCCACACCCCCGCAAGCTGTCCGCTGCGCACTTCCAACGACACAAAATGGTGAAACGAAAAAGGCGGAAGTAAACTTAAGAATATAGCACACGTTACGAAGGCGGTTTCCCCGCCGGCCGTGGCTCGAAAAAAAAAAAACGTTCGGCCGCGGCTTGAGAATCGAGCGACGAGTCCCAGTAGTTTTTGGCGGTGGTTCATCACTCACACCATCAGTCTGTAGTTTCTCGCCGACACATTCTTCGTGTGGGTGCTTAGCAGCGGTGTGGGTGACGGCCTCTGCATTGACCTCCATGGCCACTGTGTTCGCAGGCTCGATCTTTTCTTGAGATTGGCCTCAGCCTTCGTCACGTCCTTCGGTGCGTCGTCCCAGAAAATGAAGAGGGCCGCGCTGTTCACCTACGCTGGCTGCAATTGCACTGGGCTGCTTTGTTTTCCCCTTCCTCAGAGGAGTCAGCGAAAGTCCACTTTATGTTACGGGTCGTCCGGTAACACTTGCTGCCTCTTCGGCATCCGCCTCGTCCATCAGTAGCTCAGAGGAGTCCTTGCTGGTACCGGGACCGGCATTGTTTGCATAAGTGCGAGCGCAATTCGATTCCCCATGCCTGAACCTTGGACAGACTCGGCAACGCGGGACCCGACACTCGCATCGAATATGTCCCGTGCTGCGGAAGCGAAGACAGAGAGGTGGTCTACTTGGTACAACAAGTGCCAATTCACAGCCATAATTGAGCTGGTGTGGCAAGTCGTCGAGCTTCACGCCCGCTATTGACTGGAGTGGGTTGTACTGGTAGTAGATCCTTTATCAGCCACACCGCACACACACCAGCGCTCCTGGGCGATTTCCGCAACCTTTCCATACGGTGCGAAGCAACACGCAGGTCCTCATCAGGCACGTTGTGAAGAAGCCAGTGAAGCTTGAGGCGTACATCCTGGTGTCCCGGATGTATTACAAGGCAGCGGCTTTCCTTTACACGCAGCTCTAAGATGCTGGTAATTTTCTTCAGTGCGGCGGCATCTTACACTGGGACAGCCCAGACGTGGCTCATCCGATACTCCCCCTGGGCGACAACATCGGGGAGTAGTTAATGTTGAGCCAGGGCGTCATGAAAATCTTCCCTGCTTGATCATGATTCAAAGCCCGCATCCCCTTCATTTCCGATGCTCTTCAATGTTACACTGTGATGGAGGTAAGTTTACTGCAAGCACGGAAGACGTCACGGACGTAAAGGTCTTCCATGTATTCGGTGAGCCCAAGGAGCTTGAGTTTCACAATCAGAGTTAATGCCAAGACACCGTCGGCCTTTCATCTGTAACTCTCCGGAGCTCACGAGCTTAGGTTTGACTAGCGCTGTCTTGCATATCACGATCCACACATAGGACCTCTGGAAATGTCCGATGGAAGTAACATAACTGAGTTATATGAGGCCATGTAAGGCATCTCGAAAGTCCTGGGCATGGTAGGGACTGCCGGCGAGGTCGGCATGCAAAAACAAACGTATTTGAAAACCAGCTTACCTGCAGGCAGACGGGGAAGGACGGTGCGGTAAGTATTACTGGCGACAGACGACGTAACATTACCTCTGCCGAGGGTCTGTTAATCTATTTCGGCTGAGAAAATAAAAAACGCGACCGTTTCGAACACAGTATTTGTCTTTCTCCCCACTGAGCTACTGAGCTAGCCTTCGTCTTTGGGCGACGCTGCAAAATGTATGCAGGGTGCTATTTAATGAAGGCGTAAAGAGATTAGTGTGCCATATGTTCCAAAAAGATGACAAAAATCATGATCGTTGAATCGCTCTTCGTGCTTCTCTCTTGAACAAGACAGTGAAAAATAAAAGCACCGCCCAACGTGGGGCTCGAACCCACGACCTTTCTGATTAAGAGTTTCATGTTCTGCCGATTGAGCTAGCCGGATGACGTTGGCTAATATATGCGAGGCGCTAATTATCACAGCAGAAAAAGAATAAAGCGTGGCTACAATCTAAAGCAACTGCAAAACATTCTGATCTTGACATTCTTTGCGAGCTACTCTGGCTGCTGAAGAAACCAGATAAAAATAGGCGCAGCCCTCAATGTAGAGCTTGAATACAAGACCCTGAGACAACAGTCTCATGTTCCACCGACTGAGTTAGTCGGGCTTTTTTCCCTTTGTTGCCGACTTGGCAGCACAAACCAAGCACAAAAAAGGAATGACATCGCAATAGAAGCAGTAGCCACTTCCCGGCTAGTTCACGATGATAAAATGGATTCAGATTTTAGTTTGTGGGGGACAGGTTGAGGATCTTGCTCTACGAAAGCTTCCTCTATGTAGATGATGCTTTCAATGCAATACTTATGAGCAGGATATAAAATATGTTCATGTCTGACATCTATTTGCATGCGCCGTGCACTGTGCATGAACACCAATAATAACATATCGCAAGACACTTCGTCTGGTTCTGTGCATGGTAGGGAGCGTATTCCAAGTGGTGTTATTGTTAACTCTTCTTTTTTCGGGGTACGTTTCAAGACATCCAAAAGAAAAACAGCTCCGCGTGTCTAGAGAGAAGGATATGTGCTATGATTTCTACTTTTTTTTTTACAAATAATACAGTAAACCGAACAAGGTACAAAAAGACATTTGCCCTGCAACCATGGCTTCATCGGAAGGGTGCAGGGATGCAATTGAATAAAGACCGCGCTGAAGGCTTCACCGGCATTGTTTTCACTCTTTTAAGATTAGCCTTTCATGGCTAATGACTCGCCGGTGTTTTTGTGCGTACGTTCATGCGTCCGCTGCAGCTGTCAATCATCATCAGGAGGATTAGGACGATGTTAATACTACAATCAATGATGTAATTAGTCACAAATAATTAGTCAATAAGCTAGTGATAATTAGTTTGGGGATAATTAGTGAACCAATAAGGTTTGACACAGCTTAAAGGCACGCATTGCGCATCAACCGACACCTTGTAGCTACCACAACTGCGCATGGGCAATGACGTCAAAATGGCTCCGTAGACTTTTGCCTTTGCGCATTTTTGATCGTCAATGTGCCCCTGAATTTTGGGCTTTCAACATTGGGTCCTAGGACTCCGTTTCCGTGCTCCAAGCATTACACAGGTGGAGGAGGTCGCCATATATCTCACCGCTGCATCGCTACAGAACCAGCCTTCTGGGCTATCATCACCGACTCCGAGTGCCTGCCGGTGCCTAGAACGACGCGCCTGCCGGTATCTAGAACAGTTCACGACGCGCTTCCTAACTTTACTTAGATGCGAGTACAGGAATAACGCAGACATACGTCTGGTCATATGGACCTCAGCACATGTGGGCATCCGGATAAACGAGGCTCCAGTTGCCTCCTCCGCGCGCTCAACCACAGGGCTCAGCCTCGACACTTGCCGCCTGAGGTATCAGAACCTACCCGGCTATAAATTACAAAGATATTCAGAACGTTCTATTCCGGACTCAAAAGATATGCACAGCGATAAACGGGCACTGGAAAAAGCGCATCGAGTAGGTCACTGTACATCAATTTCCTGGTAACTATGGCTAGATACTCATCTCAAAAATCTCGACCTAAGGATGCGAACAGCTGAAAGAACTTCTTGCATAAAAAGCACTTATTCCACTTCGGCCTACAGACATTTACGACACTACATAATGACAAATGAGTCTGACAATCCACTTCAGTAACCGTTCGAAGAAAACAATTTTTTTTACGCAGGAAAAAGAACCCGATACCTGTCTGTCCCAGACATAAATGCGATAACCATAGCCCTCGGAAATGACTCGATGGTCATTTCTGATGCATCGGGAGTGACTCGATGCTAGTCAATGATACTTTTACTTTTTGTATTGCCCATGAATTGACACAGATCTGCTCTTAAAAAGACACCTTATCCAGTAGTCATCGTGCAATGTTGTCACAGCGGGAAGTACTTGCAGCGTTGGCTTCAAGGCGGTGCAGGCCTTGCAGTTGCGTAAGAAGCAAATAGTACAAGTTGATTGTGATCAATTAAACACCTCAATGCGCAGGACATGCGCCTGAGAGTTTTTGCAGAATTAGTTCAACACAATACAAAAATATGCGCCGTTTGAGATTTATAGCAAAAAAGTTCAAGTAAGAGATAGAGCGTTTGCAATACATAAGCATGTCTTTGCCATTTTAGTTGTCGTAAAGGCCTGTGTGCTGTTATCATCTGTTTTGATTTGGCTTGGCTTGGCTGGCAGCTGCGACTGCGATAGTGGCGCTAGTGTATGTGTGGCGCAAGTGTGGCGCAAGTGTATAAAAGCGGAGTGCGAGAATAAACGGGGGTTCATTTCGTCGCTTGGGAGCTCGGTGTCTGGACTGCTTTCTCTGGCAGCGTTCCGGCGCGGGTGCAACGGCGCCCCCCCCCTGCCTGGGCTAACACGACATGGTGTCAAAAGTGGCCGTCTACGACATGATGTCAGAGGGTCAAGAATCTTCGCACTGAGCCAGGCACCTTCCATCCATGATGTCGAAGATGCCTTCAATACGGCTGCATGGACTGCAGCAACCGCCACCGCTGGACTTTGACTGCACGTCAGAGTGGCCGGCGTGAATCGAACATTTCGACGACTTCCGATATGCAACGGGACTCAACGAATGCTCCGGGGAGGCTCAGGTACGAACGCTGTTGTACACAATGGGGAGGCAAGCTCGTGACATATTTAAGACGTTTTCACTATCTGACGAAGACGCCAAGAACTATGAAACCGTAAAGAAAAAGTTCGACGGGCACTTTGTAAAAGAGAGGAACATCGTGTACGAAAGCGCCTGTTTTCACAGACGCGTACAAATGCCAGGAGAGTCGGTAGACCAGTTCGTCACTGCGCTACACGGCTTGGCGGAACGTTGCGACTACGGTGAACTAAAAGAACGAATGATCCGAGACAGACTGGTTGTCGGGCTCCGCGACGCAAAGCTCTCGGAAGCTTTGCAAATAGATTCTCAGCTCACGCTGGCTTCGGCGCTGTCGAAGGCTCGCTTAAAGGAAAGCGTCCAACAGCAGCAAAGTACTCTACGAGGACAACACAGCCATCAGTCATCGGAAATTCGTGACCAGGACCCCAATGTGGACGCGGTGGTTCAACAGAGGCACAAGGGACGCCTGCATGGGCAACGAACGCCGGAGGTGCGGCAGCATGGGCAACGAACGCCGGAGGTGTGGTGTCCTTTCTGCAGTGGCGACGCCCACCCCAGGACAATGTGCCCAGCCAGAGCTGCCAAGTGTCTTCACTGTGGCAAGAAGGGACATTTCGCAAAGGCCTGCTTGAAGAAAGCAACGGCTACCGCTCAACGAAAGGTACGCGTCTCAGCGGTCAACCAGGAAACTGGAGAGCTACGCGTCTCAGCGGTCAACCAGGAAACTGGAGAGACTTTCGTGGGATCAATAGTTGCATGCAGAAAAGCGCGATTCGTTCAGGTGCGCATTAATTCTGTGCCCATTTTTTGCAAAGGTTGACTCAGGTGCTGAAGTGTCAGTATTACCAGCAACGTTTCCGGGATTACCGTCCCGACTGGTAAAAGCCGATGAAATCTTGCTAGGTGCAGGAGGCAGTAAGCTTAACGTACTAGGCAAATTCGTAGCAGAGATCGCATGGAAAGAGAAAACTGTGTATCAAACATGCTACGTTGTCAGTCCGTTACGCGACGTCCTTCTAGGATTACCTGCACTTGAGGTCTTAGGTATCGTGAAACTTGCAGACGCGGTCGAGTCGGGAAACCTGCAGTACGAGACGCGTTTTCCAGAAATGTTCCGCGGTATAGGTACGATGCCAGGGCAGTACACCATCAGGCTACAAGCTGGCGCTATCCCGCATGCCATAAGCGCTCCACGCAGGGTACCAATTCCCCTGAGGGAATCCCTGAAGCGCGAAATAGATAAAATGGAGCGGTTAGGCATAATCAGGAAAGTGGATGGGCCCACCGAATGGTGCGCCGGAATAGTTCCGGTAGTGAAACCCTCAGGCGACCTGAGAGTTTGCGTAGACCTCACTAAATTGAACAAATGCGTAGTTCGAGAGCGATTTACGTTACCAACTGTGGATCAAGCTCTAGGGTCACTGTCGGGAGCGAAATGGTTTTCAAAGCTCGATGCCAACTCAGGCTTCCACCAGGTGCGACTTAGTAAAGACTCGGAAGAGCTAACCACGTTCTTAACACCCTTCGGTAGATACTGTTTCACGCGACTACCCTTTGGAATTACCTCCGCTCCGGAATACTTCCAAAAGAGAATGTCTGAGATACTAGGTGGCCTGCCGGGGGTCGTTAATTTCATGGACGATGTCCTAGTGTTTGGCGAAAGCAAAGCTCAACACGATCAGCGTTTAAGTAACGTGATCACACGCCTAGCAAGGGCAAATGTGACATTAAACAAAGAGAAATGCTTATTCGGGGTTAGGCAAGTGCGTTTTTTGGGTCACATTTTGAATGAGGAAGGTATTCATCCTGATCCAGCGAAGGTCAGTGCTATAAAAGATTTGAGAGCACCCAGAAACGTTACTGAGCTTAGAAGTATTTTGGGCATGGCGAATCATTTGGGCCGCTTCCTGCCACATTTAGCCCAAGTGACTGCTCCCATGCGTGTTCTTTTGCACAAGGATAGGGACTGGGTCTGGGACAGCAATCAGGAAAAAGCGTTCCAAGAACTCAAAGAGCTCATTTGTTCAGCGCAATGCATGGCTTTGTACGACGCTTCGCTACAAACCACTCTTTCAGCTGACGCATCGTCTTTCGGTCTGGGAGCAGTTTTGTTTCAAAAGCAAAAAGACGGGCGACGTAGACCAGTTGCATTCGCTTCTCGTTCGCTCACCAAAACCGAGCAACGGTACTCCCAGATCGAAAAGGAGGCGCTGGCGTTGACGTGGGCAGCGGAAAGGTTTGATGAGTATATACGTGGTCTGGAAGTTGTTTTTGAAACTGACCACAAGCCCTTGGTGTCGCTGTTGGGTCACATGGCAATCGACGCTATGTCCCCAAGAATTCAACGTTTTCGTCTGCGCCTGATGCGATACAGTTTTTCTGTATTATATGTACCAGGCAAATCGCTAACCACTGCTGATACTCTTTCACGTTCGCCGTTAGCTCGTACGAAAGTGGAAAGCTGTTTAACTGTCTCAGAGGTAACCGCTTACTCGAAAGCTTGTTTACTGGGTTTAGAAACAGGCGACGATTTCTTGAAAAGAGTAAAAGAAGGTCAAGCAAAAGACGAAGTGTGTCGAAGCTTGCGCACAGTGTGCAAAAAAGGGTGGCCCAGGAAACAAAATGTTCCCTGTTATCTTCTGCCATACTGGCAGGAACGTGCATGCATTACTTTGGTGAACGGGTTTCTGCTCAAAGGTATGAGGCTTATCATTCCTCAGACCCTTCGCAAGGAAGCGCTAAGCAAACTGCATGACGGTCACCAAGGCATCTCGCAATGCCGCAGTGTGGCTAAAGGTTCTGTCTGGTGGCCGGGACTTAGCACTGAGATAGCGTCATTCGTGAAACAGTGCACCGTTTGCGCGAGGCATGCGCCAGAACAGATCGAACCGATGATTGCATCGCCAACGCTCTCTTTTCCTTGGGAGAGAGTAGGGGTCGATCTGTTTCAAATTCAGGGACAGCAATATCTTGTCGTAGTAGACTATCTTTCGCGATACCCAGAGATTGTCATTCTTCCGTCAACAAAGTCTGCTACCGTGATAAGCCGAATGAAAAGCATTTTTGCGAGACATGGCATTCCCGAGTGTGTGGTGACCGACAATGGTCCCCAATTTGTCAGTGCCGAGTTCGAGAAATTTGCAAAACTGTATGGCTTCCGTCATGTCACCTCGAGTCCGAGGCACCCCCAGGGAAACGGGGAAGTCGAACGTATGGTAAAGACGGTTAAGAATCTCATTCTAAAATCGGACGACCCTTACTTAGCCTTGCTGGCTTATAGGGCCACACCTGGTGTTCTGAATGTCAGCCCAGCGGAGATACTGATGGGTAGAAGGCTTAGGACGAGAGTCCCAATGCTGCCTTTGCACCGCAATCCGGGACAATGCTGTCTGCAAGAAGCGGCAGCCAAGGACCGTAAAGTCAGAAAGGAGCAAAGCCGCCACTTCGACCGACGTCACCGGTCTAAAAATCTCCCAAAGCTGGAAGCAGGTGATGTGGTGTGGGTGACTGATCTCCGTACCAAAGGTACAGTGCTCGGAGCAGCACCACAGCCGCGTTCATACCGTGTGCAAACGGAAAACGGGGTTGAAGTCCGTCGAAACAGGAGAATGCTTAACCGTCTCCCAAAAGACAGGGTAGATAGCGGGAACTACGAATTTCCGGATAGTCAGGAACAGCCCAGCAGGGCCGGATTGGTAACTGGAGTAGACAACCAATTTGACGAAGCTCCGGAAGCTTTGGTGCCTCTAACTCAGACGGAGACTGACGGTGGCGATTCTCAAGCTAGAATTGTAACTACGACCAGATTTGGAAGAGTTGTTCGCAAACCCATAAGGCTGGGCGTGGACACTGATGCTGGAGTGACTGTGTTCTGTCGTGTTTTCTTGGGTGTGTTCCAATGTTATTTTGAAGTGTATGCATGTAAAGTTAATAGTGCTTGAAAAGGGGGATGTGCTGTTATCATCTGTTTTGGTTTGGCTTGGCTTGGCTGGCAGCTGCGACTGCGATAGTGGCGCTAGTGTATCTGTGGCGCAAGTGTGGCGCAAGTGTATAAAAGCGGAGTGCGAGAATAAACGGGGGTTCATTTCGTCGCTTGGGAGCTCGGTGTCTGGACTGCTTTCTCTGGCAGCGTTCCGGCGCGGGTGCAACGGCGCCCCCCCTGCCTGGGCTAACACGACAGTAGAAACCTCTAATGTAATCCACGTCTTCCCTTTTTTCAGTTCCCTATTCATTAAAGGAACGACACAGATTTTTCATTGCCTGTCACAGCCGGTGTTTTCGGCAATTCTGTTTTGCTTATGCCTGCACGTGAATAAAACGCTGTTTTCAAAACAAACGGTACGCAAGCTAACGTTGCGTCGGCGGATAGTCACGCTACCGCTGAGTAACACTCTTCTACCCTTAGTAGAGCCTCCTTGTTAACAAGTAAAAATAATAAGTAAAAGTAAGACTAGGCAGTAGAGGTTCCTCCGCGTGGATGAGTTCCGCTTAAGATTTTGTGTTATATATAGACCCTTGTATTGGGCTGGGAGGAGGTCAAAACAACTCCTTTCAAACAACTGTTTCAAACTACTTCCGCTGCCGCTCCCACCGTGCTGTCGTCAGGTGCATACAACTACCCAGCGAGCATTATATGAAAACGGCCAGGAGGCCCTCGTTTCAAAGGTCTCAACATTGAACTTTTTTGCAACTTTCGGCTAAGTGTTTTACTGCCGCACTTGCTAACAGAAAAAGAAGAAAAATTTATTTTTAATACAGGCCCTTGTAAAAAAATTCAGGACACAGTAGCGTGGCCTTGCGGCTTGCGTTAAGACAAACGCACGAGCTGCCGAGCGTCTTCCTTCCCATTTAAAGCCATAAAACCACTCAGGCGTCCCTGTTCTGTGCGATGTCGGTGCACATCAAAGATCCCCATGTGGTCGAAATTACTCTGGACCCCCTTAACTACGGCTCATCTTTCTCTCTTTCCACTTTCACTCCCAACCACCTCCCTTCCCCTACGGCGCGCTCCGGTGTCCACAGAAAACGTGTGACAGATACTGCGCCTTTACCTTCCTGTGAACCATTATTATTATTATTATTATTATTATTATTATTACTATTATTATGAGAGATAGGGTAGTGAAGGGTTTCAGAAATTTCGACCATCTGGGATTTTAACGTGCACTGACACCGCACAGTACGCGGGCGACTTGCTTTTTGCCTCTATAAAAAAATGGCCGCTGTGGCTCCTACATCCTAGGGCAGAGAAGCCGGGTGTCCTAAAAGCTGCGCCACCGCGGTAGACATCCTTCCCTTCTGCTGACGGTAAAATTCGATGCAGATGCGGTACCAAGTTTCGCGATCTCCTCGACTGTGTGTGTTTTCCCATTTTGATACCCGTGCTTTGATTGCTACTGCCGGTGCCAGCTTCATTCATCATGTGCATTTGTCCACGAAAGGTGCGTTTCATTTTAGCAATTGCCTGTTGCAATGGGCAAGCCTTTAGTCACGAGGTCGTGACAGGGTCGTTAAGTTCTCCGCGCAGCCGCTACTATAGTGACTAGATGGATAATACAAGTAAACGAAGCTTTGTAGACAGAACAACAAACAGCAATAAATGTGCAGAGAGGGACGGAAGAAAGGGAAGGCATGGCCGGTTAACGAGAAGAGATGCGGAAGCTACTCGAGCACACGTCTTCGCGGCTCCCCAAACAAAGCGTCATTAACCTCGTCGAGGAAGGCTTCATATGTCCACGAGCTGCCAAACACTGGGCTCGCTCCATTTCGTCCAGCAGCGATGGTGCTGTATAGTGTCATCTGCCCGAACTAGAGCTGAGTGAGGAGCGCGGTTGCGCAGAGCCAGGGTGGCTGCTGCGTTCGTAGCTCGAGTGACAGATGTCGCTTTAGTAGTGATTTGCGCCCCAGACAAAGACGTCGACTCATAAGCTGCGAACAAAGGGGAAAGGCTCGCAGGTCCGGTTGCTGCCGTGCTCGCGAAAGCTTTAGGCTCTGAGGGCCACAGCTGTTAGCTGCAGCTCAGTCACGAATTCCGCCGCTCCTGCTTGAGTGGCCGTGCAACTGCTTAGGATGCCGACTCGCCTCGGCCGGGGATGGCGCCGAAAAAGGTATGCAGTAGCATGATGCGGAAATGGTGCTGAACTTTTTCGCGCCAAGCTTTCAGAAAAGAATGCCTGAAATCAGGCTAGTGGTTTGTATGATAGCGCTGCCTAAGATCGTGTAATGCAGCTAAGCAAAAACGGTTATACAGACCGGATAATATGGCTCTAAACATCGAAATGTAAATAGATCTCGTTACAGCCGCAGTTACACATCTTTAGTAATAGTCTAAAAGTCGTCAAATTGTTAGCCGTTTTGATTAGATAAACTCTTTCAACGGCGCCGATGTATCTAAACAGGTCCCTAGTCGAGGCTTATAATAGCTTTAAAATACAGTTTTGTACAACATGCATTGGGTGTACAAAGCGGTAAACCGATTACTTCATTGTTATTTGTGAGATAGTTTTATAATAAATAGCTGATCGATGTTGTTCATAGATCTTGGCTGTGGGTGCTGCGTTATCGTAGATATACTCTCTGTAGTCCTCCGGCAATATCAGCCCTGAGATAAACAAACCTGACGAAGCTTAAAAAGCTGCTTGTGTTTAGGTATCTCAGCGGTGTACTCAAGACTGGTTAGATTGTCATTTTATGCTTCATTTTGAAGGTTCTTGTGCCTTGGTATATTGAGGTTGGAGTGTGGCGATGAGCGACATCCAACGACATTTTGATGTTGTTTATACATCCGTCGGGGATCAGCGATTGTTCGGGAGAAGCTGGGCCTTTTGTTTTTTCTATTTGTACTTCTTTCCTCCGTCAAGAACTCGGCCAGTGCCAACATCTACAGCCCTGTGACCTCTCAGGGCGCCATATAACCTTTTCTTCTTGGAGAAGTATGTCATTAAGCAGATTGAGAAATGGGGAGAGAGTGCGCAATTCACCTTTTCAGCGCATATATGTTTTGAAAGATAGCGCCAACAATTTATAAAAATTGAGAAATGACCCACTGCCGCATATCTTAACACGCCATAAATGAAGAATGAAGCTGTTAGCGCTATATGTTTAAATTTGGCAGTGTGTGGTAATACATGCGAGCAAAGAATATTAGACTGCAATGGGGCTTTAGCCTAGAATGGCGTTGCTAATGATGTTCTAATGAAAATAGACTGTATGCAATCCTTTAAAATGCTTCGGATCGACATGTGAAAGTAGAGCATGAATTTATTTCAAGGATACAAGTGTCTCCTATGTGGAGTTTTGTTTTCGCTTGAAATGTTGTGAACTTTTGACCCATTTAATGAGTGAAAGGGACTTTTCTCTGAGGGTTACAGCTAACTTGTAATGCCAAATTAGCCCTTGGATATGGGTCGAATAGTACTGTGAGTATTCCAGGGTAAAAAAAAAAACATTTCAAAAAGCCGCGGATTATAGCCTGCTATGTGGGAAGAGCCAAAAAGCACATTGAACCTACTGCTGATCAATAACTGAGATTCGTCAGATCCACGATCAGATGTGACTTGTCCTCAGATGCATTATACCGTAAATTGTATGAAACGTGCGGGCGTACTTTCTACAGTCGTGGTTATATAACACAGATTAAGACCAAGCTATGATCGCTGCCCCATGTATGCGATTCAAGAGCTTGGCGGCTAGGCCTAACCACCATGCAAAATCAGGTGAATACGAGCCAAACCGTCAGCCAGCACGTGATTATCTTTCGTGTGATTAAAACGATTAAAAGGAGCAGAATCATTTCATGAATCTGTCGACTACTTATCCTGACATCTCAGTGAACTGCTGGAATTCTCCAAGGAGATACACTTCCATATCCTCAGAGGCTAATTGGACATTCCTGTTTGATATATACGCCGGTTGAACAAGCGTGGATCAACACACACGTATACAAAGAGAGCCACTGAGCAGCTTTTACAACTCCAACAGAATTGTCGGTGAAAACTAACGAAAACGAGGAGTGTAGGGCTCTGGCTCCACCATGATTCAAATGTTGTCGCGGCACGTATACTATGGTTGTGTTTACTACAACTTGCATATAATCAGATTGCGGTACAGTTTCCTTTATCGCGGTACTTCATTTTGTGATACTGAACTCACATATCGCATTTATTACTTATAGCCAATGTACTGCAGTGGACGTATTCCGAGTTGTGTGGTAACGCGAAAATGTTTAGGACAGCGAAGGTTGTAAAGAACCTGCAACTCCACGTCCTCTATATTTTTCCATCCATAGGGTCCATCCATAGGGTCCATCCATAGGTTTTCCATAGGGTCCATCCGCAAGAATTTGAGAATTCTGAACAATTCCACGCATTCACCTTTCGGCGCTTAAAATTCTCTGAGAGCCAAAACACAAACAGCAGAAATCACATCTGCGCAACAGCGAATTACATCATGCATGAGATGAGAGTTCCACGAAGAGGACAGAAAACGAGTCTTGAAAAATTCATATGGTTCCCGCAGTCATTGTCATTTCACACACACGCACACACACACA